>JAWWLR010000155.1:65725375-65735638 GCA_035041075.1 Acraspis erinacei | reverse complement strand
ATATACACCCACAAAGCGCTTCAAATGCTTCTCACTCGAACAGCTGTAGACTACTGACTGAGTTGCTACCCCTGTCACGTAGGCCCTATTTTTCTCCTAATTTACCGACCCCTAGTCGCGCTCCCCCTTCGTAACTTTTCCAAAATTTTAACTTTCATACTACCTCTGGGTCCCTACGGACCCAGGGGCGCTATCAGAGGGTTTTTTTTGTTCTAAAAATGAAGGAATAAATTATTTCATTTTTATAAAACAGCAAATTTCTTTATAAATATTAAAAAAATATTACAGAATTTTTGTGCTTGAAATATTGAAAGAATAATATTTTCGTCCCATCGGTTTTATAGCACTATCAAAGCAAAGTTAATTCGATAGAAGGAAGTTGGTATAAAATAATTACGGCGAATTTTCGAGAAACCTCACTTTTCACTTTGTGAAAACACATGAGGTTTGTGTTCACGTGAGGGGACATAGGTAGACGCGTACGTATTTGAGTTCTGTAACTCTGTTTTGTCGGGCGGAAATCCGCTTCAGACCCTCCTATAATTATTATCAGACACGGTTACCTGCGGGTCCTTACACCTTACATTTAACTTTAGCCGAATATATGTTGCGTGCTGCCTGTACTTTTTGAACAATGCCACAAACCAACATATCTACTTAACTGCTCCGTGAAATATTCCTTTGTCTTTGAGGAACTGATTTTCTAACTTTCGTTTTTTCTCCCATTTCTCTCAAGTGTTCTCTATAAATGCCGATAAATGTCAGTAAAATCAATTCTGAATTAGGAAATGAGGGTGCAATTGTCAAAATTCGAATTTTTACAGTATCTATATCGTATTTAATAAGCAACACTCTAAAAAATCATTATTTTAGAGATACTTTTAGGTATGAAAATAAGACTCGAAAAAACAGTCTCGAATGGTACTAAAATGATACCACAGGTAAAACCTAAAGTCATTTGCTTTACAATGAAAATAACAGCATGAAGAGTTGTTTCGTTATTATATAATGAACCATCAATATGTACATGCTTTAAATTCTTAAATATACGTATCTAAATTATAAAAAGGAAATCCATTTTTGAAAAAAACGAAATTCTTAAAATCCTAATCTTTAGATGCAATTGACTTCTTTCAAGCTTCTGCTATGTAGATTAAGCCTATGGATGTTCACCATTTTTCTGATCATTTTGTTCTTCCTTAGAGTAAATTATTCTTCTTTAAATTAGAATAATTATATTTTTATAATATGCAGTTTTGATTGACTTATAAGCGGGATCCTTTTTTGTCGAACAGATTGTAAATATAAAATTATCTTTAATTTTTAACGGAGATGGTTGGTAACAATGGCTGAATTCACACGTGGCTGACATTTAACTCCGGACAGTTATTTCGTCGGACATCTACGGACTTTTCGTACTTTTCGTACTTTTCGTTACTAAACGTTTTCGGCGCCAGGTTTCAATTTTTTACGAGTGTTTGGCGGATGACTGGGTATAGCAGGAGTGCGTAACCTAAATTAGCCTCTGAATAAACAATTATAATTTATTTAAGATAATTGCAAATAATGTACGTATATTGTATACCATTTATTATTTTATAGATCTTTCTAAATAATTTTATTCTCTAGCAAATCTTGATATTTTAATAAATATTTAGATAATTACTCATTCATTAAATTGTGTCATGTTACAGTTGTTAATAATTTATTTAGTTATAGGCATTTTTCGCAATCTTGTTTCAAGTGATAAAAGACTTCATACTATTTTATTTGTAACGTATCTCTACTGATTCATGTTGAAAGATATTGTTCTTTATAATGATAAATTACTTCCAAAACAATGTCTTCAGATTTTTAAATAATGTCTAAATAAAATATTTCCGAGGTTACCTCAGGTTACGATCTCTTTTTATATCTGTCAAAAACTTATAAACATTTGAAAACTGGCGCCGAAAACTTTTAGGAACCAAAAGTACGAAAAGTCACTTGATGTCCGGCGAAATAACTTTCCAGAGTTAAATGTCCGCCGCGTTTGAATTCACCCACTGAGCATAATTCATAACACATTTGTTTCGAAGATCGAGATGATATCTATTGGAAAATTAAAAACAAATGTAAAAAATTCCCGGCTCTTTCCCCTACAAATGTAAAAAAACTAAAAATAATGAAGATTTTGATACTGATATTCTGCAGATTCTCCTCATATTTTGAAGTGCATATTCAATGCACACTGGCAGTAGAGATTTATCTTTGGCAAACTGTTACTTGTTAATAAAAATATGTTCCAGGAGAGAAGTTCTGATTAATAAATACATCACGCATGCATAATTTGCGAATCTTGGAACATACCTTTCTTTGAACGCGCCTTCTGGGAAAGTTCCAGGCAGCGGAATTCCTGATCTCTTGGTAGTGCAACATTTAGCGCGCGGTAGTTGGCCAAGTAACTAATTATAAGAAGGCAGATAACATAAACGGGAAAAATGTTTCTAGGCGGCAAACAATCCTCGGGGTTAAAAATGAAGTTTGCGTTAAAATGCACAAACCGTTGTCGAGATCAGGAAGGAAATCACCGACCGTGTCACACACCAAGTTGCTTAATGCAATACAAGGGTTTGCTAAAACAGTTGTCTCCAACTACAATTTTTGTAACGGAAAATATTTGTATTTTTCAACTAATATTTTTGTGACAACGCGCGTGCAATTTTAATTTTCAAAATGTAAAACATGACCCTGAGGTCTACAATTTTTTTACATCAGGGAAATAATGATTTTATCTTAATTTCAGCAGGATGTCCACTAGAATGGGAGAATCTGGAATGGGCAGTGTTTATTTTCCAAATCAAATGTTAAAAAATTTTAAGTCTTTTCCATTATTAATTGTTTAATTTTTTAGAGTAATTCAACTTAATTCAACTATGGCGGTTTTCAATGCAAAATTATTCAGTTTTGATCAGTAAAAATGCGAGCAATTTTGTTTTTTGATGTTATGATTTTTTTAAACAAAATCTATCCAATTACTTTAAATGTCACTTGATGCTGAAAATTGAAAAAATTAGGTTTGAAATCTGTTAATTTTTTAATGTTCAATACGGTACGCTACAAATAAAAAATCTGCAGCTTTTACTGATTTTTGTAAAAATAAAAATACACCAGCTTAAGTAAATGCGGAAATCTTTAATCCGAATAACACAAAAAAAATATATATCTTTAACAAAATTTTTCGATAATAGGTTTGATACTTTAATTATCTTTCAGCTGGAAAGGAAAATTAAATTTTTAAAGATTCTTAGATTTTATTTTTTAGTGTTTTTCCAAAAAGGAAAGCTTCTTTGAAAATTTGCTATTGGTTATTTTTTAAGTAAAATACTCTCTCGGAAAGGGTTTACTAATGTTCTGTCATGTACATTACAAGATGCGAATGATAAATGACATCGAAACCTTAGAAATTGGAAGACCTAGTAGAATGACATGACTTTTATTCGAACCGACTTTCTGATTCCGAACAAAATATAAAGATCTTAAGAAGTTAATTTTTTCCGGACATCAATTTGAATTTCTTGGTTCCACTATGAATTCTCGTTTCGGTCTACGAAGTTTGTGCGATCTCCAAGTGACCGAACGTTTAGAGGAAAGTTAGCATTTTTTCCGATTTTTTACATGTACATTTTAGAGTTTGTGGGCGGACAAGCCTTCCGATAAGGATATTGGGATGAAACTTTTTCTCATATTGTCCGACATCGGGTGCAAGTAACTATTATGAAATAAATTGCAAAAACCTAAAGTTTACAGAACAGTTAGAATTTTTTCAGAATTTTCGGGCATTCTAATTGAAGAAAATCCGAAAACTGAATTTTTATAGGAAAGTTAGACATTTTGCGAATATCAAATATGGTTTATTTCATTAAAATAATAAATATGGCGGTATAATGAGTTATTACCATCTGAAATCATATTCTGGATTATTTTTGCGACAAATGAACATCAAAAAAATTGATTAGAGTAATTAAACAAAATTGATGTTTTCGTTTATAAACGTTGCAAACCTCAGTGACATCATTTTCCAAATATGAGAATGATCTAATTTTGTATTTGCTAAATAAGTAGAGAACTCGAGTTTTGTCATTCTTTGCAATTATTTTCAGGATTTGGTGGGAATGTTGGATCAAGTTTTGCAATTACGGGTTTTTATTTAAATCAAGGTTTAGGAAAAATTGGATTTCTTTTTCGCAAAGACTTGCCGAGCAGCAGCGATCTCGAGGCTGTGTGAGCTGTGAGCCGTGAGTTCGATGCTCTTTTATAATACGAAGTGCATGTTGCAGAAACGTTATCGATCCTTCGGTTTGAACGGTTCTGCGGATGCTGCGAGGCAACCGCGAACATTACGATACAAACTCGTCCGAAGCAAGCCACCTGAGCACTTATCGTGAAATGCATCCGCATAGGCCATAGAACACTGGGTTGGTTCCATACTCCCATGGGATCTCAGACCTCCCGTTGGTATTTAAAAGGGAAGTGGATATAATTCAAGATGCAATATTATCTTCCTGGAGGCTTTGCTAGTCTCGTTTCGAAATACCGCCATCGCAGATTCAACTAATCACATTCAGTTCTCTCAGCTATCTTTAAGTTATTTCTTAATCGACTCTTATCAAGTGCCGAAATTCTTTTATTTTATAGTGTCTCATATTTAATGAATTAAAATTAGGTAATAATTTAAGTTATTTAATTTAACTTTCTTTCATTTAATACAACGCCGAATAAAATTTCACTTTGACTTATTTTTATTAAATGATGTAGATCGGAATGGTTTGATATGTTTAATGTAAAAAGTGACAAGTTGCGAATTTTGATGCGTTTAATTTTTGAATTTTTATGATTTTAATGATGACAGAGCCTAGAATCCGATTTTTTATACACGTAAAAAACGTTTACGGTATTTTTTACCATATAATATGGATTTGATGGGACGAGTGAAACGTAAGGAAATTCTTACGCAAATTTTATGGCGGAATTATCCATAAATGTAGTATAATCGTTACCAATGAGTGTGCTAACCTAATTCTGCATCCGGAAAAATTAGACGTGCGATTATTATCGTCTATAGGTATATTCATTTATATAAAAGTAGGAGGAAGAGTGCCAAGAAGTCGGAATATTTTTACCATACTCGATGGAAATGGCGATTCGATACTGTCGATTTTTTACTTTTATATAGCTAAGGATTAATAATGTGAAATTAAATTTTTTCAATTTTGAAATTACCGCTGAAACAATTAGAAGTTCAGAATGTACATCTTTCGATGATTTCAGATAGCTAGAATTTTTATTAAGAAGTTTAAAATTGCAATAAATATAAGAGAATTTTTTTATAGTTTAAATTGAAATAAATATCATGTTCATATCTTGTAAACGGAATAAGATACGGCCAAACAGAAAAAAATTTTGGATTGAACTCCAAAGTTATGCATTTAGTATATGATTCATAATGATACAATATTATATATAATAAATTTACTCATAAATAAATAAATTATGTTACACTATACTGAACGCTAAATATTGTGGGGCAGTGTGTTAAAAATCCCCTCAATTTCTGTAAACTTCAATCATTTATGTTAGGGAGTAGTGAGCATCTCGAGATCGCTCTGGCCACTCGCAATTATCATGAAGTCACTATTCCTCTTTTTTGCATTAACATATACCTAGTCATCAGTTAATAAATAACATACCCACTTACGGTACCTCATACCTTATTTCTGTCATCCCGTCAAGTCCATATAATATGGTAAAAGTTACGCACAATTATTTTGCTTCGAGAGTTAAAGTTCTAAAGGACCCAGCACTAAATGTATGGGAAAATGGCTTTCGGTTGATTTAGCTGAAACTTTGTAATTTTTAAGGTTCTAGGTGCCGGATGAAATATCCGTAAAAAAATCCAAAAAATGGACAGTTTTAGCGCTATGCGGCGCTAAGCGCTCAAAATCAAACGCTAAGCGCCCAAGATTTTAACTTGACAAAAATTAATTTTGAACGGAAATTAATTTTTGCGCTCTTACCAAAATTTCCACTTAAGTTTAAGAGATTTAAAGTTTTTATAATTGCGATCTATTTGTTAATTAAAACTGTAACGAGCTGATCTTGATCATTTGCAAACTTAAATGAAGTAATAAACCTTCAATATAGTAGATTTTGTCTAGCAGCGAGGATAATTGATGAAATTCACAGATCCCTGTTACCGACGTTGACCCATATCTTCTATATATACACCGGGCTCTCAGTTTAGCCACTCGCGATTTATTAATTCCTAGAACTGCTGGCCTACGCAGTTTCTCAACGTGTGGGGCAACAGACGGTTGCGACTAGTGTCTAAAAAACACCAACAAGGCGCAGTGCGAAGCTACTCACGTACGTTGATTGCCCAATATTATGCATTCAGATTAAAAACGATTCAGGCGGCCCTGACTGTTTACGATTCGATACTCCCGATTTAGCAACAAGGCTACTTGCAGGCAACCCGGGACACTGTGTCTAAACCGAGAGTCGGATATATGTAGAAACAGAAGCTTCTAAATTTAGCACGAACACGAACCGTCGAATCTCGGTTATTTGAATCTATATATTCAGAAAAGGATTACACTTAACTCATATACTTGCAAATGGATTAAATCTGATTAATAATGGAATGCATAAAAAATTAGATATATCAAGATAGTTCATAATTCACATCAAGTGAAATACAGTTACTTGACTACTTTATCGTTCGAAATTAATTTACCCTACTCTCAGGAAATAAGTTTGCGAATCAGTTAGCGTCGTCTCTATAGCTCTTAGATATCACATTTTTCATGCCTGTAACTTTTCTAATAAATTTACCGCGCCCCTTGCAGCGAACTTGAGTTTATGAATGAATGATCTAGTCGAACAAAGAGGAGGTTTATACTAACACGCCCCTGACCTGTCTACGTTCGCCTCTTTTTCACGGCCTAACCTTAAAGATTAAAAAATCCGGGCATTAGATAGTGATTTGTAAATTCTACAAATGCAGGTGTATGTCGGCACAAGGCGTAAGATAATCGCGCAGGGACCAACGCGTTACCAAAGCAACTTCCCATAACACTCTCGCTGTTGATTCTTCCTCTCGTTGCCACATGCAGGAACACGCCCTGCGGAATGATTTACGATATAATTGGATAAGCTAAGGCGAGGTACTAGTGGGTCGCTGAGCACGATAAAGCCTAACACACGTTGCTCCCCAGTTTTCGTTTTTTTTTCTTTTTTAGTTTTATTTTAAATCCCCGGTTCTAAACATCTGAAGCCTTCGCTTAACCCCTGACCCCCGACGTTGTTTATTCTCTCTTTATAAACGCTTGTCACTCGCTTTTTACAAGCAATGGTCAGCGAGTGAAAGCTTACAACAGAAGGCCGTTTTCATGATTCACTTTCGTACGGACACCTGGTTACCTTAATGCCAATTAACGTTATCAGCAATCTTTAGGTTTTGGTATTCTTAGTTTTAAAGAGCGGATTTTGCATTCTTCAAGTATTTTGTTTTTTCCTACATGATTCTGTTTTACACTTTTTTTAGGCAGTGTACATGTATTGCAATATTTGAATGAAGGATGATAATTTTTCTCTTCCCCGTGCAGAAATCACTCGATTTCGAACGTAACACCGATCTGGCCCCTATCGGTAGAACTCTGTGGCCCATGCTTGGACCAGACCGGGCCAGACCGATTTCCTACTGAAATGCCATCTCCAGGCGCTCAGAGAACTAGTGCTGCCTATTGTTTTCTGATAGTGCAGTGAACTTTAGTTGGGCAATCTGTCTAATGCCCAATTAATATGAGGTAAGATGCTGGGCCTTAGTTGGGCATCCCACTTTATGCCCAATTAATAACAAAAGGGTAGAATTATTTAATGTATAAAGTTAACAGTAATACATAATAAATAGGTGTTAGTATTTTTTTTAATTTGACGCTTCTTTATGGTTTAAAAACTCTTAGCATCCCCTTATTCCTTTTGACTTCCATCTCAGTCTCTTCCAACAGTCAGCTTAGTCTTAAAAGCTTCTGAAGTGGTGTTTTCTGCAATGTATTTGTTTTATTACAAATTTTTAACTGAATATGAGAAACAACACATGACGATCACTTATTTTGTTTATTTCTACTGAAACAAAGACGAAAGAACTTTGTAAAAATGACGTAATTTTTCAGAAGCTTAAACTGACTCGACTACGAGGAAAAATGGCTCGCAACTGATTTAGTGCAGACGACAGTGCCCGTCTGCCGCGTTGCGGCTCGCGCAGCCGCACAAGTTGACTAATACAGGCGGAGTTTTCAACATTACAAAATGCTAAATCAATAAAAAAAAGGTTATTTATTGTTGTTTGACTTGAAAATGTTAGTATACTCTAATTCGCAAACAGTTTCAAATTAATGGACTTTAAAATTTTCAAATAAAATATAATAAACAAGTAATATTCGTAAATAATTCATTTACTATGTAAGTTTCTAGTTTAGGAATTATTTTCATTTATATAACTGAAGCATGACTGTTAGATTCTGCTCGAATGGTTCATTAATGTTCAACCCGACATTTTATATCTTTACTGTACTGTACCGTTACTATGGGTGTTCTATGGGAAGCCCAATGTAAGCCCAATCACAGACTCGAAGACTGGTCGGCTTTGCCAACATAAGTTTGGATGATTAAAAGTTCGGAATAGTTGGAAAAGTTACAGTGTTTGGGACGGATTACATCCTCGTAATTATTTAATTAAAATATTTTGTGACTTGATTTCACTTTTTGTTAATTGGGCTAACCAGTTGGGGACCAATTGGCGCCCAATTATAAGTTGGGCAAACTTGGGCCAATTTCCACATTGGACGGAGACTCTAAGCAACATTGAAACCTTTTTGGAAATTTGAAAGATTGAGGTGGCCGTTAAAAGAGAGGACCATTCGCTAGTTTCGAGTTTCATTCGCGAAATTCATGAATGGATTATAATGAGACTGATAGAGAACCGATCGGGCACCGATAAGGTACCGACCGGGTTTCCCGATCGGGAGTCCCGACCTGGCCCCGGTCTGAGCGTATGTTTCATCCGCGATCTGGCCCTGACCGAGAATACCGATCTGGGCCCGATCTGGCCTGGTCATGCCCCGATCGGGGCCAGATCGCAATTTCTGCACGGGACCTTGTGGCTTGAACGTTTATCGGTGCTATTAACAAGAGGCAACATAAGCTATTTAAAATATTAAAATATTATCCCTGCACTGATAGAAATTTAGTTACATAATACGTTAAGAGGATTCTGAAATTTGCTAAAGTTTGTACTAAAAATTATGAGTCATTCGAAAAGAAAGAGACGGACAAAAATAAGAAAAGTACAATTTCGTAAACCGGTTGTGAATCACCGTCAATTCACACTGCACAATTTTATATCATATAAGTAAACACATTATATCATTATCATCATTCATATTTGTATACATAACACTGTAGAACAACACATTCGCTGATGTAACTGCTAACTTAACCCTATACTTATATACATAGTACGCATACATATACATATAACACGCCTCGCCCGCAAATCACGCTGAGAGAAGGTGTTTGAAGATTCCTTATATATTAAGTAGTGAACGTTTTTGGAATTGTGAGAAACGGCATGGTGCTTAATAACTCGGCTTAGAAACATTCAAAAATAAAAGTAACAACATCAAAATATTCTGTTGGAAGAAGGTCAAAATTGGGATTGAATTAAAGTCAAAAATATCTGTAGGGTTTTCTTTTTTTTCAATCACACTGGAAAATATGCAATCCTTTGTGTCGTTGGCGTTGGAGGAGGTGTGCGTTCGGTTTCAGCCCCAGTCACTTGATAAAGCGCGGTTTTTCTATCTGGTAAATTTTGCCATTTATAAATGCTACGCTTTAATATTTGGAAATTATACGCGCCAGTATATAAATCCACCTTACAGTTATTGGCTTGTAAAATGGTAAACAATATGATTTATTGAATTTTTCAAATTTTTATAGTAAAACCTCGTTTATCGCAACACTCCTTTATTGTAAACCTCTTTTATTGCAATCCAAGATACTCGTCTATTGCAACTTACCCAACTACCACCACTGATTGTCACATGTTGCGTATAGCCAATGACAGCGGGAGCGGGAAACACGTGATTTTTAAATTCGTTTTCGATCAAGAAAAGAAAACCAGATATATATATATATATATATATATATATATATATTCAATCC
>JAWWLR010000155.1:65411027-65423063 GCA_035041075.1 Acraspis erinacei | reverse complement strand
TCTTCGACATTTATACTTTGCGCACATTTTCTTATCTATTTATATTTTGACATAGGATGTTTTTACCATGAAGAAGATCCAAAATGGGGTCGAAACGTACGTAGGAAGACAAATTTTTATTAAATGATTGACAACAAGAAATCTTTTTTGTTTTTTTGTATGACCGTATGACCAAAAGAAGTTTGTCTGTGTGGAAATAACAAATGTTATTTAAAAAAATGGTCGAAGAAATTTTATGGTTGTTTTGGAAACTCCAAAAATCAACGAAATTGATATTTCTTTTATTTTATAAACAAATGCAGGGTCAAAAAGATTCATTTTACACAAGTTCCAAGCAAAGTCTTTATCACCGATTTTACCATAATCTTCACTAGTAACAGAAGCTAAATTTGGAGAAATCGGATATCAGATGGCAACTCTATCTTTTTAAAAGGCTTTCTAAACTATTTGAGCAACTAACAATCTAAGAGAGAATCGAGAGTCCTATTTCCATGACGGAGGTTAACTTCTGAAACATTCAGCTTATGTCTTTCATCGGAAGTTTCGGTTGAAAAAGAACAGCTACCTGATCATGTGTGTCATTTAATCCTGATGAAGTTGTATCTTCGTTGTCAAATTTATCCATTTATGCTGTCGTATTTATGCCAGGATCAAAATCGGATAGTAAGGAAATTCTTTTTATTCTTTTGTCATTATTTGCGCAAGGTTGGTTTTCAACCTCAGGCCGATCTGATACTAATTGTACACCAGAATGAATGCTCGGGTCTAAGGAAACTGTGTAGTTCGAAATATTTGAGTCTCACTGTAACTGACAAACATACCGAACCCATTGAAACTGTCAATGAGGGTCTTACTTTTACAAATTCCGTGTGCCGTTACAGCATTCATTACATGGGTCACTCCATGAATGATCACCTGAAACCGATTGCGGTCAAATATTAGAAATTTTGTTAATTGGTCTATAATTATTTCTTATATATCTAGATTCGATTCGTGTATTTTAAGAATAATAAATTATTTTTATTAAGCCAGAAAAAATGATGGAAAACATGTGGACGTGTACAAAATGGCGGTAGTGTGTCATTTAAAAAATAAATTAAGCAATAAATTTACTTGTTTAAAATGAAGTAGAGAGCAACAGTGCGATCAGGGATGATTTAAATTTATTATCTATTATGAGATTTTTGAGTTGTAGCTAAAATAGTAGAGGAAAAAATTTGTTTTAAGTCACCTGTTAAAATGTGTCATTATCGCCATCTTTGATAATTTATTATAAGCAAAATACACTACTGAAAATAGTAAAACTTGTTTATAAATAAGGATTCGTACGAACCTTTTCCAGGGTGTTCGGTAAACCTGCTCATCAAAACTTATTCTTCAAGATATTCGTCTTCGAAAACCTGAAAATTAGCAAAAAAACACTACTTTCAAACTCGTGTATTTCCGAATATACATTTTTAAACAAAAATTGATGTACGAGAATAAATTATTTGAACTCATATATATCACTCACAAAATACTTCGCGGATTATTTAAAAATTTATTAAAATGATTAATTCCTTGTACTTACTTGAGGTACGAAATCTGTATTTAATTTTAAATTTAAAAAAATCAAGTAATCGATACGTTGTCTG
The DNA here is from genome assembly GCA_035041075.1 of Acraspis erinacei. Classification (NCBI taxonomy): domain Eukaryota; kingdom Metazoa; phylum Arthropoda; class Insecta; order Hymenoptera; family Cynipidae; genus Acraspis; species Acraspis erinacei. Next base: position 65,421,429 of record JAWWLR010000155.1, on the reverse strand, counting down.
GTTCCTTCAGTTTGCTTTGCAAAAAAAAAATTAGGTATTGTCAATTTTGGTGATATTTTGATAGTTTCCAAAGAAATTTCGCAATATTACTTACGTACTGAAATCGTTGACGTGATACTAATTTTAGGGAAATGTCACGTTAACTACGCCGCTTAATGAAGACTTTACGTTGAACGGTTTGTAGACCGAAGACATCCTACTAATTTAACAAGAAGTACTTTGACTGAAAGAGCTCACAATGGAATTCTTGTTCATGAACGCCGACATCATGAGTCTTTACATATTATCTGAAATGATTGTTACTGTCTGGTTTTGTTTAGGGGGTGTTTTGAAGTCTACAAAAAAAATCCATCCGGGTAAAGAGTTCAATCTAAAAAAATCGTCTTGACCTTCAAGTGAACTTGAAAATTGACCTGAAGGTCATGATGGTCAAGGTGATGTACACCTTAACATTTCATCGACTTTTGTGAAGCATCTTGAACGTTTGTTTACCCCAAAAAACCAAGACCATTCAGAAAAAGGGCATCTGGTCGTTCCTCAGAAATTTGACCTTAATTTTTGTACCTTTCCAAGGTCCCAAAAACCATTTTTCCACGGGTAATTTTTGACGTGAAATTTCCCGCGCTTTTCAAATCCGCAGTCAAAAATAGGGGTTCTCATTTAAGAAAAGGGTCTTACCTCTGTTTGACCTTGAAGATTGACCTCAAGGTCAAAATTGATGGTACAGTCAAATGTCCCCCTATGTCCTGGTCAACCTTTGTACAAACCTTTGTACAAATCTTTTACAAACTTCGTAGATGAAGTATGTTAGAAGATATTTGGTAATATAGATTCAAATGGGTCACAGTATATACTGTATAATACATTATTCTAAAGAGAGATACAATTTTAAGATTTTTATTTTGCGAAAACTTTTTTCAATCAAATTATGTATTCTTGATACTATTTTCTCATTCAGTCGTTAAAATATTTCGTTTGATCCGCCTCTTTATCTGCTTATTCGCCGTTTTCAAGTCATCTTCGTTTTGCTATCACTTTATTTATGGTTTTTTTGTTCACAGAAAAAACTAAGTGTAATCTTTACCTTGATTTCGGAGTAAAGATTACCTGGAACCAAAATTACCCCATGTGAGTAAACATTTCGGGTATTTAGCTGCGTTTAACTATGTTTGGAGAGTAATTCTCAATTTTTACCTTGAAAACCTTGTAATTCTTATGTCGTCTTCTTGCAACCGGAAACACATCGCACCTTTATATCCAAACATCGCCATGGAATTTAAAAATAAATGGTAGTCTATCGAATGTGAGAACGTAAAGTTTTAGACGGAAAATTTTCAACAAAAAACTCTAAGCAGTGATGGGAAAATTTAAGACCTGGTGTAATTTACATGACCGTTCACCTTGATTTTACTGCGTATTTTACGTACAAGAATTTAAAATAGTGCAGAGTAGAATTAGAATTCTTCCCGTCTCTGTTTATTTTACGTAAGCCCTTAATAAATAACAGGGTCATAATTTTGTATCGTCATTCGCCACCACCTTCAAATAGTCCAAACAGTATTTATCATTCTAGCCACCATTGTGACTGATTTACACGTCTGTTGAAAAAACTGACGTCCTCTTACTTTAGCGTGTGCGGAGAGGATGTATTTCTAGAATAATAGCTTATTCCACTGGTTACACTTTTCTTACAGTTTACACCAATCCCGAAACTCCGTTTCGGTAATCTTATCTCAAATGAATCAAATTTCTAGGCCGGATTTGCGAAGCAAGAATGGCCAATGATTTTGCTACACGAGCTCATATGACAGTGCTCCAAATTTTGGTATCTTTTCGTATTGCGCATGCGTCGCATCAACAACTGGATTGCTTACTATAATTGGTATAATACTTCTAAGATTATTAAAACAAATTCTTTGGCCACATAATAGACTTATAATTATTATTTGTTGTAAACAGTTATAAACGGAAACAAAACAAAATTAATAATTTTAAATAATCCAGTTGTCAGTGGTTACCGAACGCGGGTATCTCTGTCATGCCCAATATCGATTCCTGTTTATATTTAGGTCATTTAACATGACCACGTGAACGTCGCTAATGCGTGAATATTTGCAAAATCGTCATTCAAAAAGTCCGAAAACTTTACCTCAAGTAAAAAAACAAGCGAGACGGACTGACGGAGATATTTCCACTTTTCATAAATTTTGAGAATCAGCTAAGCATACACTGCAGCAAGATATATAGTGTCTTTAAATCTATAGGTATTCTTATTCAGCATTAAACAGCGTCTACACCGAGAAAAAATATTCTTAATTTGAGAGGAAAATTCCTTTTCTTCAATCCTCTCACATTTTCCTCTCAAAGTGAGAATATCCCTCTAGAAATGAGAGGATTTTCCTCTTTTTTTGAGAATAGAGATGTCAAAAGGAAGATTTTGCATTCACCTCTCAGATTGAGTATAATCCTCTAATTTGTAGAGGAATTACTCTCAGATCAGAATTTGCGCATGCGTAGTCAGTCAAGCAAAATAACCTAACCTGTTTAGCGTGAGGTGCATGTCAGTGCTTCAGAATAAAGTGTTGGAAATTATCAAAACTAATAATGTGCCTATTGAGGATAGATACGTTGCGAGTCCTGTCTTATGTTGATGCAATGTCGAATCCTTCTGAAGGTCTTGACACTGACTATCTAAGACTTCAGGCATTGAAGGAGACTTACATGTACGTTGAGTTCAAAGCTTATATAATAGGTTCTGCATATAAACCCAAAAAACTGAATAAGTCTACAGAACGTGTCCATTGTAATGTGTATGGTCAGCATGTACCTATGCAGGAAGTGCTAAAAAGAGATTTTAGCATTTTCATTTAGTATTTAGCATTTGAAAAAGAACCTAACCAATAATCTATCATATTTAGGAGTAGAGGAAATACTCTCCAAATGAGAGGATTGCATTTAGAACGGTTTAGAGGATCCTCTTAAATTGAGAGGATTTTTCCTCTTCCTTTAAGAGGAATACTTTTCATACCATATTGTAGAGAAAAAATTGCATCAATGCAAGAGGAATCCTCTTAATCGAAGAATATTTTTTTCTCGGTGTGTAACTTTAAACGTGAAACTCAGAAAAATACGATCTTTGAATTTAAAATCTTCCAGCAATTTCATTTCATTATTCTGCAATATTCTTCATTGTCCTCTAAAGTTCTTTCGTATTCCCTAATTATCTAAACTTGTCGAATGTTCTGGACTTTTCTAGAATATTCTGATATTCTCTAGAAAATGTTTTAGCACGGATAAAACTAAAGTTAAATTTTTTTAATCTAAAATTTTCCGGTGTTAATTTTTACATACTATTTGGCGAAAGTTTATCCTACGGTGGAATAAAAGCAGTCGTCTGGTTACGTCATTAGCAGCAATGGGAAACGACAAAATATGAGGTATTTGGAGCTATGAATCAAATCACCAATTTTAAAACAATTTTTCGTTGACATCCGTGAATATAAATAAAGAATTTGGCACAAGAATAGGCATTGTTTGTTTTCGTACCAAAAGAAAAAAAGAAGAAAACTTGTGCAATGTTTTTAATAAACACCGGAATCTAATTAATTTGGAGGTTCAAGCATTATCAGGATTTCTAAATAATATGATAAATAAGTTGCATCTTCAATTTCTTTTAGAATAAAATTAGGTTTAAGTATTAATGATCAAAAGTAATCACAATGTAAAAGTGTATTTCAAATTTTACGAATATTTCAAATGAGATTCAAAATGCCCTAATTTTCGTGGTTTTTAAGAAACACGAAATTATCTCAGTTTAGTGTAAAATTTATTCAATAAGGTTAATTTCTTCTTCAGTGAACTTTTCAACTGAAATTGATGTAAAATTTATCTTCTGGTTTTCTCTGTGAGATTAATCTTAATTTTTTTAATGTTTTGGAATTTTCTGGGCAATTTGAAAATTTTATGAGAATTCTGAACTACTAAAATATTCTAGAATATTCTACAATGATTTAGAATTTGGTTGGAAATTCTTTATTTCCAAAAATTATACAAAAGACTAACTTATGAAAACTATTTTACTACACATTTCGAATTTCGGGACGATGAGGCACTGATTTTTAGGCCCTTCTGAACTCTTTTGAGATTTAAACTCTTAAGATTATTATTTCTTAGAATGTTTAAAAAAAATTTTAAAGTCCTTTATTCTTTATTTCTAAAATTCTATACAATTTTTGGACTTTTCCCTACTTTTAGAAATTATTATGGAATTTCCTGAAATGTTCTATTCTTGAATATGCTTGACTCTTATACAATATTTTATATGGTTTTGGAATGTTCTGAGTATTCCGGAATATTTTTTATCTGAATACTTTTCTATTTTGCGTATCTTGCACATTGAAGATATTCCATGAAATGAGATGACTTTTTAAAAAGTATATTTTTTTAGTGGGTTTTCGGAGGGAAAGTTAAAATTATCTAAATTATGAGAACATTTACACTTTTACAAAAATTTAATCTTCCAGAATGTCCTTAAATATTCTAGAGTAGTCTGAGGTTTTCTAAAATCTTTTAGAATTGAATTAGACGTTCTGAAAATATCTCAAGGATTTTTTCAAATAATACGGAATATTCAGTAAAAACTTTTTCCCGTTTTTGTTTGTTGGCCTATCTGGTTTATGTATTAATCCTATTAAAGTATTCATCATATTATTTCGTTTACACTGTGGAAAACATTCTCTTGAGCTTCCCTAGAATTCGAATCCAGTTCTTTAGATTACCGGTCTGGTGCTCTAACCTACTAAGCTACGGAGAGAAGCATATTCTTTAAGAGACTAAACGAATTTGCTATGATTAATAATTTAATAAAAATGCACGAACCAGGTAGGTCGCTAAATATAAATTTGGGAAAAATGACTTATCAAACGGTCAATAAAACTAAAAAAATTAATATAAACAAATAATTCAGTAAAATGAGAGCAGCTCATAATGTGGCGCACTCATATTTAAAGAAATTAAAACATGCTGAAAGAGCTTAGGACACATAATTGAACGAAGTGAGTGATATCCCGATAAAAATTATAACACTTAGAATAATAATTGTTCTATGTTTATTCTAAACAGTTTAATCAAATTATTTTTTGATGTCTTGTAGTTATCATTAATGCGGGACAAAAGTAATGAACAGTAAAGTATTTTGTAGTAAACTTTTGCATTTGGTATTTCTTAACTATATTTTGAAGTCTTTTGGATGCTTTTATCATAAGATGTGTTTACTCGTACTCTACGCATGAGTTCGTAATGTGGCGGGCGATACTTGTGCACAGTTATAGAAGTACATACTTAAATAATGATACATTTTCTCCCATAACAAAAAATTCTTAGCGAAACATTTTTTTGGAAGTTTAATATTATTTGAAATTCGTAATCGTGTACATAATATTTTTTCGCCGGTTTTTAAGTTAGGTACGTAACTTTTTGGACAAAAATCTTGTGAAAATCTTTTTAACTTATACTCTGTTGCAATTTAGAAAACCTATAATTAACGATTAAAACCCCTAATATATAAAACTATATTTACTGTATTTTTCTACAAAAAATTGATTATAATATTCTTTAAATTGAACGATAGATTTTGTTGCGCCGATTTTGTATGCACCGGTCTCCTGCCTTTCATAGAATGTTGTAGAATTTTTGTTAACGTTTTCAAATTCCTCTACTTCTATATTTTTTTACGTAAAAATAATGTTGTGATATATCAGAACATTTAGTTGCATTAGTTACTCTATAGAGTAACAAACTGACAATTGTTTTCTTATCCAGCAATAGAACATCGTTGGTTTTATTATTTCCCTCCCCTTCAATGCTTTAAATATTTATCGAAAAAATCGAATTTAGAGAGAAGATCTCAAAACCATTAAGAATCAATCTCATAAAACATTCTAACTTCCGTCAATATGTGACCTAATTTCTGAGGCGAAAAGTAGGTCAAAGAATACGTAGGAAGTGAAGAACTCTTCTTTTTGAAGGCAACGAAGGCTCTCTCGGTGCCAGTACCAAATTGGAATGATCGCGGACCTCCGGTAAGAGGGATATCTCTCATCTCCCCCTCCCCCACACCGCAAGATGAAAAAGAAGTCGGTTTTTCTGCGGTTGGCTATGTTGCTGAGGCCACCTCACCGGTGTGAAAAATACAAGAGGGCATTTCACTAGGAGGAGAAAGTTGCCGAAAGTGGTTCCTTAACTCTTCTGGTTCCGAGTTCAGTGTGAGTAATGAGTGGTCAAAATGTTGCTCAACTGAACTTGTGTCGAGCCTTTGCACGCTACAGTGTCTACATTCTGCATATGTCTAGAGAGACTTTTGTCGAATCTCACCGTGGTCACCACCACTGACATCCTGCGTTTGGCTGTTTTATTTTTGTATTTTTTTATTTTAACCTTCGTTCCTCGAATTGCGGTTTCACGCGATTCCGCGATTCGACGACCAGTGTCCGTTACCTCTCCCTCTTTGGAGAAAGCGAAACGTTGCTTTACGACTGATACGAATTCAATAAGTTTATATAAATAATCTTAATCAGATACAGAGACGTATCGGGATTAAGAAAAGTAATTCGATTTTATTAAGAGATTCGAGTTGTCTTAAAGATTTAATATATTTAAACTACACTCGTTCGCCGGGCGAACGAGCAGCTCGAAACCGAGAGCTGCCGAACGAACGAAAACGTGAGGGGGCTCCCACTTTCGAACATCTCATTGCGTGTGTTAGCATACAATAGTCGGTGCCCGCCGATGCGCACATACGTACTAGTCCCACGGATGGGACTAATGGGAGTAAGGGGTACTCGTTGGCTCAGTCGCCGCGTGCTCGCTTTCCCGGCAGGCTCGTTTGCTCAGCGCTCGTTCGCTCGGCGAACGAGTGTATTTAAAGGGAGGCCAATGCACGGGCAAGCGGGGAAGTAGTCTGAAATTTTGAGCACCGAGAAAAGGCCGGGAAATAGCAGAGATTTTTTTAAACCCGGGTATTTTTTCAAATTTGTTTTTACTTTTGAAATAAATATCATCTTGCTCAATGAAATAGAGCACAGAGTGTAGTATGGTTTCCTATATCGAAAATTAAAAATCTGTTAAAAATCCTCGAACGTTTCACCTTGCGCAGAATTTTCACTATGGCTTATTAAATTACAGAATTCACACTTTTTCTTTTAATACCTTCTTATCCCTTTTTTAAAATAAATTCATACTTTTAACCTGCTTTCAAGACAATTCCCCGTTTTCCCTCTTTTTATCGTTTTTTCGCTTAAATAAATACTGAATTAATAGAAGAATAAGAAAATCCAATTATTTTTGTTTGAAAGTTATTTATTTTTTATTGAAAAATCTACTATTATATTTTTGGTTCAGAATTCATCTCGGTCGATTAAAAATTCCGCGATTTGGTTAAAAATGTAATTAATTTGTTAAAAATTTCACTTTTTTCTTAAAAACTTATATTTTTTAAATTAAAATTAAAATGTTTCTTTGAGCATTAGTCTTGTTTGATAGAAAATGAATCCTTCTCTCTAAATTTTCTCGAGTGAAATTGCAGTCGATTCGAGTGGAATATGACTCGAAGAAAACGGAGATATCACTCGAAGTGGGTGAAATATATCAACCGATGTTCGAGTCAATTTTTTCACTCCAGTAACTCGAGCGGTTAATTCAACTCGAAGAAGAGGGAAACATCACTCGAAGTGGGTGAAATAATTCAACCGATGTTCGAGCTAAGGATGCCATAAGCAAATAAAACATGAAATAGAACAATAAGCGATTCCTTTGTTAAAAAAAGTTTAAAGATTCATCTTCGTAGGTTGAAAATTCAACTACTTGGTTAAAAATTAAACTTTTTTGAAAATGCAACGTTTTGGGGTTGAAGTTTAATCTTTTATGTTTGAAAAATGAAACATTTGTTTAAAGATTCATCTTCGTAGGTTGAAAATTCAACTACTTGGTTAAAAATTAAACTTTTTTGTTAAAAATGAGTGGTGCAATTGCAGTATAGGGGCGTCACGTGTTTTTTGGCTGGAAAACAGTTTTTTCAACAAAACCATATTAGAATCTTTAATTGAACGATAAATGAAGCTATTTCACCAGGCAGAAGTTGAAGATTATTGTTACTTTTGTTACTACGATGTCTTAAATATGGGTATGTCACGATATCGAAATGGGCAGATGTAACTCACCGTTTAGGTGCCTTTAAACATCCATACGGCCAGAAACACCCCTGTGACAGCCTCCAAAAATAATGTTTGTCAAAACCCTACCCTTTTCCAATATATCGTTGGGGCGGGAAGGCACCCCTATGATTAGTAAAAAAAATAATGTTCGATAAATCTTTACTCATTTCCAACTTCTCGTTAAATATGATCACTACGATGTATCGTGACAGACCAATATTTGAGACATCGTAGTAACAAAAGTATCAATAATTTTGAACATTTGCCTCGTCAAATCGCTACATTTATCGTTCAATTAAAGATTCTAATAGTTTTTTGCCGAAAAAACTGGTTTTCCAGCCAAGAAACAGATTACGCCCCTATTCTGCAATCTAACCAAATGAGTCAACTTTGCTTGAAAATTCAACTCTTTGTTTGACAATTCGTTTTCTCTATTCCAAATTCATTTTTGTTGAGAATTCATCTTTTTGTGTTTAAAAATTTATAAAACGTTCAACTTTTTAGCGAGACAACTCAACTCATTTTGTTTTATTTAATATTTTTTTATTGAAAAGTTCTCTATTGTCTATTTTCTTGAAAATGCAATCGATTTGGCCTAAAAGTCTTAGGAATATTGTACTGGCATTTATCATATGGAAAAGAATCCCGCGATTTAAATCCCGTGATCGGAAAATCAGAAATTTTTGAAGTTTTGAAAGATTTCCGAGATTGCTTGCGAGATTTAAAACTGTTTTTCAACATTTCTTGAGTCGCTGGATCTTGAGATCTCTGATATATAGGAAATCTTAAACTGATGTTTGTGATCAGAATTTTGGATTATTTAATTCGATAGTGATTTTCAACAAGATTTTCGAAGTGAATAGACCCTTGGTTTTATACGTGATAAGTTTATTTTATTACGACTATATAATTTATCGTTTCCAAATTTTTCAATTTTCAAGCAGCCTTCAAAATTAAAATCTATGAGTGAAAAGCATTTAAAATTAAACACATTTAAAAGCGGAGACCTATATGAGATAAATAATTTGAAGTCACAAAAATGACAGCTGGATAAGGACCAAAAATGAGATTTTTCGGGATGAACACAAAAAGTTTTTTGCGATTGGTTTTCATATATAAGATGTGCATAAAATTATAGAAGCATGAATTTCCCGATAATTCTAATGTGAAGATGTAGAAACTCAGAACATTTTTTTTTCTGGACAGGAAGGGGAAAATCCAAATGGTCCTTTATCTAGTTTTTCATCTCATACATTTTTAAACTGCATATTCTTTCTACAATATTACGAAAATATAGCAAGGACTTTTTCGGTTCTGTTAAATATGCGCGATATACGTATTCTTTGATATGCCGAGATTTCGAAATAAGTTTGCACTGGAATTAAAAAATTTATGAGAATATGAGAATGACAACTGGATGAAGATATAAAATAAAATTATGCCTGCACAATATTACATAATAAAAAATTTATTTAAAATTATAGAAGTGAGTAGCCAACCTTGAAAATGTTTCCGAGAGGTGAAAACAGTTTTTTTTTTATTTCTGTGTTCGAAGACGGAAAAACCAAAAAATGCACGGAAACAATGTATACGTAAAAAAGTCACGAACTAGTAGCTAGGTCTCGGATATGAGATAAATTCATTGGAGATTGATGTATTTTCGTAAATAATCTGCGAATTTTGAGAAAGAATTGACGAACTCGATATGACAAGTCTAAAACCGCGCATCACTTTTTTTCCGTAAATAATTACAAAAATATTATGAGTGATTGGGAAAAGTTTCACAGAGCACTCACGAGCTTGCCCGACAAATGTGGGAACTAGGACGTTGGTTCGTCTTTACGGGACCCGTACACACTCTCACGGAGACGCTCGTTGCGTCTGTCACGCGTATGTGTGGTTTGAGTTTGTCGGATGAGTGGCTAGAAGTATTATTATACCTATTCTTCTAAAACTTGCGAGAATTTAAAATTCACTATATCAAAGTTGACAAGCGAAATTAAAAGAATAGTAATACATTTTATTCGAAAGAGCGAAAACATCTTTTAAAGTTGCCAAAGAAAGCATATGAGAATCTCAAGCGAATATATGAAAAATAACTCACTCCACCAAAAGATTCAGCCTTGAGAAGGAGGAACTAAATACACAAATTAAATACAATTTAAATACGGACACACGCGTACAATTATTAT
>JAWWLR010000155.1:65363395-65376018 GCA_035041075.1 Acraspis erinacei | reverse complement strand
GGTGGCTTCAATGGAACGTGTGAAGGCAAAGAATAGTTAGTGGCCTTGACATGCATGAAAAGAATGAAGATCGTAGAAGCATGGCAGCACTGAGGCACGTATCAGCAACTAGCAGCTCTTAGGAATTAATTTTATAGTACGCAGCCAGTGGGCGCTTGACTAGGTCAACTTGCTCGAATCAACAAGAGGATAGTAACGACCACATAACTACTTTTCTTCCTTGGAAATAGGTCCGAGAATCTAGTTGTTCTCCTTCCTATCTCTTCTCACTTTCAAACAAGGTCAATTCTCTTTTCACTTTAAAAATTCTTGAAATTTCTAGACCTAACATTCCTTATTCTCATGTCTATTTTCACAGATTCATCAGCACAGTTATTTCTTTAATTACAATTCGTTTAGTAGCTTTCATCCTCTTTCTTAATGATACGCTTAAGGATATACCTACTATTTTTACATTCCAACTAAAAATTAAATAATTTGTTAATCATATAGCGGAAGATTCTTTTAATTTCTAGACCAAACCTTCATCATTCCTATGTATATATTTAAATATATATCTTTATATAGATTCATTAGAATAACTGGGTTTTAAATTAAAATTTGTTTAGTAACTTGTATTCTTTTCATCAAGAATACGTTTAAGGACGTGCGCTTTGTACATTGAAACTTATTATTGAACCATTTTTCGATCACTTTAATCCTGCGATCCCAAAATCTTGAAAAATCGGAATTATCGATTCAAGATTTTTGAATGATTCATGAAATAGAGGAAAATATGATCATTGTTAATTGCAAATGATTTTGAAAAATATTTCGGATCAAATTTTAGTTATACTCATAACCTATAGAATTTTTAACATTTCCACTTTGGAATTTGGATCTTTCTTAATTATTTCCATAATTCTGGAAAATGTTACGTTTTCTATATAGTTTATTTAAAATAATATACTTAAAGTTTAAATTTGTCCTACTTCGAGCGCTTTCATTTTAATATTTCACAAATATTAAAACATTTCACAATTTTAAAACTCACGTAATTTTGAACAATTACAATTATAAATGGTTTTTTTAATGGTTCAAATTTAAAGTTTTTCAGTCTTATGCATATAAAAATTTCCGTTTTTATGACTATTTATTAAAGGACTAAAATAGAGGTAATGAAACAAAAAATTTATTATGCTTTTATGAATAAAAATGCGTTAATTGATTTCATCTATAAATGTCACAATATCATAAAATTATCCTCTTTTTCAAATTTTGATTTCTTTTATTGCTCTTATAATTATTTCCAGTTCAAAAAACAATTAATCAAATCATAATTCCTCACTTTTAAACCCGGTACATTTTTATCACTGTAGAACCCTACAATGAACTTTACCGTTTTCTCTACTCACTTGTCTGCGTTTTTACCATTATTTTTTAGAAAGTCAAGTTCTTTTAAAGAGTGCGATATATAGGGGGTCATCGTAACAGTATGCTTTTCTTGGTTTACGTGATTTTGTCATTTCACCAATAGGAAGCGATGCCGTTTCACATGGGGAGAACCGATCCGCAACACCTCTGCGTTACACGCTAGACTTCACTTTCGTTCTCCGATATTTTGCGCGTTTACACTTCACTGCTTATTCACTGCTTATTGTCACTCTAGCAACAAAATTGTTTGTTCTTATTATTTTTCTTATCCTAAACCATTAAAAAAGTTAGAACTTATAAATCATCAGGATTTTAAATTCTACATTAATAATCATGAATTGAGGGTGTTCAGTATATACAGTGAGCTTCAAATTTGAGAATTTTTTAATTACTTATCAGATCGAGAAAAATACACCGATGTTTTACTATGTTTTTACTGTTGTTATAGAAGATAGCTGCAATTCTGATCCCATCCGAAATATAATTTGTAAAAGACTAATTGCATTCCTTGGAAGATTCTTTAAAACTATCTTTGGTTGATTTGTATACTGAAATTAAAATTATTTAGGAAAACGTTTTTTTACAAAAACAACTAAAATTTAATTTGAAAAATAATTTTTTTAATAAACGCAAACCTATAATTAAGTGGTACACAATGTTTTGAAAAATAAAATCAGCTATTGATCATTAGGATGGATTATTGAATAAGAATTGAAGATTTGACCTACTATATTTGAAGCTAGAACACACAAATTCAAACAGCTTTTCTTAAATAAAGAATTTCAGCTTGAACAATGGTCGTATTAAGGTTGTTTAAACTTCTCGTTCCAAATTCGCGAAAATTAACAATGGAACTATTTACATCGATTTTATAAATTATTTAAAAAGGTGTGATGAATGCTGGGATGCACTCTACATCGTTATAATAAAAGTTCATGGGTTTTTATGAATTTATTTTATTTTAGAAATCACGCCTTTGTCGCTTAACTTTATTTTATATAATTAATTTTTCATAATCGCTTCGTAAAGGTTGAATCACTTACAATGAAAAAAAGGTTTTATGACTTTAACAATAATTGCACACGAGAATCTTTATTATAAGGATCGTCTAATGCTCATCTAGGTAACACTTCAACCTTAATGACAAATTATCTCAATTACACGAAATTCCGCGTAGTGTGAAAGTTTAAAAGGGAATATATAGAGGCCAACTCGTCTCTTATGAGGATAATCGTTTCGGTCGCTTGGAATGTTTAGACGTAAATTTCAAGACATGTCGCGCAATTAAAGATTAATATATGTATGGCACGATTTTTCTTGTTCTTATTTGCAATTAGATTATAATTTTCTATTGTACATATATTGTATAAAATATAGAGGCAACATGTAAGGAGTTAATCAAATTTTAACATAAAAGTTTTAATTTTAAGGATTCCTTTTCCCATATTTTTGTCAAATTAAAGCACACAAAGCCCTTTATAAGAAAGACGATTCTGCGATCCTACCAGTGTCTGGCGGACCGAAAAAAGCAGAGGGAACTTATTCTTTTATAGGGGATACAGATAGCTTTCAACCTATTTTTTAAAAAGGGAACTCTCATATAATTAACATTAAAAGCGACCGGTAATGTAGTTTCGATTGCCATTGATAACTTGATCTGTTAATGAGGCCAAGTTTGGCATGTATTATTAAGTAATTGCAAAATTTTAAATAGACACATTCAAGTTGTTCGGTGAAAAAATATGGGTTGGAAAAAGAACCGAAAATTTCAATTTGGCGCATCTGCTGATATTGGCAGGAGAAAAAAAACCTTTCCTTCCAAACTCCCCTGTTTTCCCTAAAGTTGACCCCCTTATATCTGTGAAATTACCAGCAGTAGTTTGAATTTGTTTAAAAACTTTCGAGGCTCTGAGAGTGTAGTCTGAAGATTTCTTATAGTGAAATATTCGCAATTTTTGCCTCAAGTTTAAAATCTATGTAATTAGTGCAGAAAACATGCAATTTACTGAAGGAAATGAAGCGCCGGATTCACAAGACAAATTGATTCACGTCGCTTTCGCTTTCAAGTTGCAAGGCAACGACAGCATTAATCCCTGGGAACAGATCACAGGTTATGAAATATTCCACAGTGTCTGCGAATGAAAAATGGGAAATGGGAAATAGGATAGTGTGCGTAAAATAAAATCCGCTGGGAAGAAGCTACAGGTTGCCCCTCATGTTTCCCCTCTGTCACACAAAAGCGAAAACGTTAAAGCACCCTCTCTTTATTTCTTTCACTACCTCTCATTTTCTGTCATTTTCTTTCGCATGTAGCGGGAAAAAAATTGCGGACAACGAAAGGAAAGCGCGAGAAAGAGAAAAATTAAGCGTGCGTTCCGCAGTCCAACCAAACTCGACCGTTACCACTTGCGGTAGACACCACTGGTCTCGAACGAATCGGGAACTCCATTAGCGCCTGACTCACTCACTAACCGACTTACACTACTTAAGAGTCTTATCCTGGCACACCGCACTCACTTCCGCCCAATCCTTCTCGTGTCTGCCTGATCCTTACCGACGAATCTACTTACACGCTGTTTTGCTTTCTCTTTCCATTCCCTGCGCAGTATCCTAGTTTCTATTTGTTTCTCACGATTGAGTGTACGAGGGACTGTTGTCACAGCTAGGCGGAAGAGCAAAATCTGAAGCTGGAATGTTTTTCATACCCAGTGTTAGAAGAGAAGAATTTTAATTGCACGCTATTACGATAGATTGTGGGTTACTTTTTTTAGATTCTGCAAAAATTTCAGTTTAACTTTTAAAAGTTGATTTCCTGCTACTGCACATAGGAGCATTATTCTTGATTATAGGAACTTATATCAAATTAAAAAAAAATCTTTAATGGCAGAAATCTTGAAAAAAGTCATTTAACTATATTTAAAAATATAAAATCTCGTTTTCGCTGTTATTTCTGTTAGTGAGTATGAGATTTTCATATTCCACGCTTTATCTTATTCTAGAAGAATAGCTTAAGGTTTTCACTTAAAGATTCATATTATGTACATCTTATTACTATTTTGTAAATGCAGCTAATATTCCAATTCTAATTCAGTTTATAATACGGATTTCAGTCTGTAGACAGAGAAAAATCGGTACTGAGAATATTTACATCTGGATTTAATTTTAATTTTATCAGCTCAATAAATTCCTGGTAATTGGACAACATTTCTCAGTTGAATATACCATATAATTGAATCTTATACCTATAATTTTGTTTAAAAGAAAAAATACTAAGGTAATAAGTTCTGAAAATTCTATGGAAGTCTACTTTACATGAAACACGTTGCAAAATGTTTATTATGCTTCACAAATTTTTAGGAATTAAAAAGTGGGCATTAGAATTCTCAATACTTTTCCAATATTCATTTAAAGAAAGAACATAATCTTTACTTTTCTTCGCGTGTGTAAATAACATTCATTTCATTTTCTTGTTATTTTTAAACTGAATTTTCTAACGGATTCTTTTCTTGCTTGTTTCAGGTAAGCCACTTTTCCCATGTTTCCTCAGAGTGTGTCGGTAAGAAATATTGTGGAATAATAATTGAAGGTTTTATATTTCAAAGCCCTTCAAGATTAGTTAGTATGCAAAAGTTGCATTTTTGTGGGAACTATGGAGAGAAAAATCAAAATAAAATAGTGTCTTTTCTCCAAAATGGCTCAACCGATTTTAATGCAAAAAGGATATACGTTAAGATATTTTTTTTCATTTAAATAGGTGGATCCGGTTTGGAAAATCCACTTTCTTATTTTTATTTCCTTCTGCAAAACTATAGAAAAGCGACTTTAAGGTCAAGGACATTTTAGAGGGGTTTGAATTATTTAATAATAATAACAAAATTTATCATTAAAACTCATAGACTTTGAAATAATATCTATGAAAATACCATAAACCTCTCCTTTATTCTGAGAATAGAGTATCTGATAGCATTTCTTCCAAGTTCCATCACCGAAAATACAGATCCTTGAATAGACGATTGCAAAGTTTATACGGTAATATTTTAACATAACCGGCATCTATCGGTTTAAAGAAGGCGTCGTCCTTGACCGTGTAACCATATCTAAATTTCTGGTGTTGACGAATCGCTATAACTGTAAGGTAATCCACATCTTACATCTCTTACAGTACCGAGTTTAATTATCGATATTATGAACGTCCGTTCACGCTGGTCGTCGATCCAACGTAATTGTTAGGTAACGCTCGCAAGAGACATTAGCGAAAGTGACGCAAAACTGACCTACAACAACACGCTTGGCCGCCTTTCATCAAATAGAATAAACTCCAAAAGAACCACTTTTACCCATTACATTACCCAAGCAATGCAATGCAAAAACATATCTCATATCTCCGATAACAAGACTTACTTTTACCAAATCTCTCTCAAACAGAAACCGCCATAATTTTTTATTTAATAGTTTTGATTTGATTTTTTCAGGTAAGCAATTTTAATTAATGATATCTTATTTTATTATAAGGGAATATTTACTTCTCTAAACTTGGGCTAAGCGGCATATGGGGGGGGGGGCGAAACACCCCTGTTTATGCATTTTTGAGTAAGATAGTTTTTTCTTTTAGAAAAAAAATATCGTGTGTTGTAACTCAAAATTGTAAAATTTCGATTCAAAACCCTAAAAGAAGCATTATCGCATTTTAAATACAGAATTAAGGGTGCACTGCTTCCCCCCACATTGTTACGCTTTATAATAAGACTGCAACACAACCAATTCAAACCAAATTAATCAATGTGAGGGCTATGCACCTACAGTAAAGGGTTCCATGGAGTATTTAAGATGCATAAATTATATATTTTTATTTAAATTTATTATTGTGTAAACTTAATTATTTTAATAAAAACCAATTATAATAAGGCACTTTCTATGTGTACCGAAAACATCCGGATTGGTACAAAGGTTCGATACCTTTCTCTAGATCCTGCTGTTCGGGATAAAAAAATCCGGCTATTCGTACCCAAATTTCCGTACACGTAGCCAGTGCCTTACAATAAACTAGTCTTACATTTTTTCTTTACTTACAAATCTGAACGCAAATTGCACGTAAAATAAAATATTAAGTCTTGTATCCTGCCGTAAAATCTAAATCTATACATAAGTGACATTGCCACTTAGGGTTATTCTCTGAAACTTGAAAATAAAAAACTTGACCTAAGCGGCAATATCAGTTATGTACCTTTTTAGTTTGTACGGCAGTATCCCTATCTCAAACCAAAGATATAGAACACAGTTATGCCCAAATGATAAGTACCAAATACGACGAACGGACACCAAGGTCTTCGAAATCCTAAAATGTAAATTATTTGAAAAATATAGTTTATTGTTTATAAAACATTTTTTATAAAACATTAAGTAAAATCACTTAATTTAAAGTAATTGAAAATTATAGCTCTAGATCTATGAAAGGATCCTTGGAAAGTATCCGTTTTGAATGTTTCGCAGGGAAATGAGGCATTTCTGATCGACTGGTACGTAGGAAGAAATGCCTGACCAATGAGTGTACTACATTTGTTAGAATTTTAAACTTTATTTAAAAAATAAATGATCTAAAATTCATGCAATGATCCCTTTCAATTTGTTTCCAGGAGCTGGTTTTTCGTCTTTATAATGCCTTAAGTTGAGAATTCAGTAACTTTAATTGTCATGATAAAAAAGAAGAATTTACACTCTTTTCGCACTTTCAATTAAACATTTTTTATCAATTATAACTGCACTAATAGTTATTTGTAACTTTTGCTTGAAGCTGTAAAAATTTTAAACCAATTACAATTTAACCAATATGTTTAGCTCTTCATATAACAAACTACATTTTTTAAATCTATTTCTTGATTAATCTTAACTACATTTTGAAATGTAATTTAAAATATATTTTATTCGCATCGAAAAGCTGACAAATTTACTCAGACTATAACAAAAGTCAGTAAGTCCATTCTAATATTGTGAAATTACTAGGGGGCAAAACATTTGAAATGGACTTACTCATATTGGTTGCTTGCTCTTTATTTGTTTTAATATCGATAATGTAGACATTGATGAAATGTGGAGAGTTAAAACTTCAAAAATTTCAATTCGAAACCAAGAATTTCATTTTATCTGAACTCTCTAAATATGAATCAGTCAAAAAATCACGGATTGAAATACTAGTTAGGTATTTCAGTGATTAATCAGTGATTTCGGACTTATTCACTAATTGCTTCAGTAAAACCAAAGTAAATCATGTGAAACATAACCCTTAAGTTTTAAGGTTAGGCGTTGTTACTCTTTTACTTAAGTAGCAAAAGGAATTCCTTGATGAAATTTTTATTTTTTTATTTTCGGTCTATCAGGCTGTTGAATTAACTGGTGGAAAAATATGCTCTTAATAGAATCAAAAGTACTTACTTAACGGGAGTGTAATCTAATAAAATATTATTTTATAATGTCTGCTAAGTTGACATGGTGCAGTGCTGTCATCTCTCAAAAGTGTTTATTTTACTCAATGAATAAGTAACTTTTCACTTCAAATTTTTCACACACAATCAGTGTGGTCTCACTGACAATCAGTGACATTTCACTCACAATCAGTGACATTTCACTGATTCAAATTGATAAAGAAAATGTCTGAATTTGTACCATTTAAAGCCTAAAGCCAGAGTGGCTCAGTCGGTGGCGTGGTCCATTTATTTTCTAGTATAAGACTGATAAGCCAGATGGTTACTGGTTCGAATCTTAATGGAATAGGAAACAATAGGTTTCGCTTCTCTTAATATAGGCTGTATTAATTCTAAGTATTTTATTGCTAATTAATTGACCTTAAAATATATTATTTTCTTTCGCATGTTTGAAAAAAATTATTTGCCTAAACAACCACCTTTTTATATTTTCAATCAAGAGATCTGGCCTTCCTATTTATAACTTGTAGACGATACATTTTTTTCATCATATCGCGCCAATTTTTCGAAATAAGAAAGCAAGGATTGATTACAAAGCATCTATAGAATCAAGAGAAAGTGCAAAAGGGCTCATATTGACGTATTTGATGATTCGGTTATAGACTTGACTTATAGCGACCTCTTGAAACCACATAATGATTATTCCACAGCCACCCAGGAAACGAAGACCGTAATTTTACAGATCATTTCCCATGGACGCGTAATTTTCCTGAAAATTATAACCTACTCCTTGCCACTTGATCATCTATTACTTTAGCAGTCCTTATGCATCTTCACTCTTCCGCTTTTTTATTACGGCACTGTCTATATTTACGGAATTTTCCTCAACATTTTCCCTGAACGAGCTGCAAACATAAAAATTTTGTTTTATTAAGCATTTTCCACTATAAACTTAAACCTTAGAGAAACTCAAAAGAAAATTATTAAAGAAAAAAATCATCAAATATTTTTATTACAGTTTTTTAACGATTTGTGATTGAATTTTTATTTTTTGTGGCATGATTAACCACTTCCGCAGACGAAAATGTTTTAGACATTTTTTTATAGAGAGTTAGATTATTTTTAATAAATATTAAGTTGGGCTCTTTTTATTATCATTAACAAAGATTTTTTATACTATACTTGTTTGCTTTTTAGTAAATTGTTTCCTTGATTTTCTCTTTAAATTCATTTTTTTTCATCCGGAAAAAGACGTCTATTTTCGCCTGACTTATACGCCTTTTACTACTGATTTGCGATTTTTGTTTAAATTCTGAATCGTAAATAATAATAATTCAAAGTAAGTCAACAAATGATCTAAACTAAACAATTTACGATATAAGGCAATGAAAAAGTGAAAGTACGAATAACTAAATTACAATTTATAATCTATCTTATATTAAAAGTCGAGCAGATTAACCGAACTTTCTTACTTTTCTCAAATAAATATTAGTAATTTATGTTTGTACAATTTGGATTGCGCTTTATTGATATTTTTATAAACTGTTGCATAAGACAAATGTTTCTTACTCGTATATAATTATTCGCTTAGAACTTTTGTTAAGTGAGCTCGTTTATATAGATAGATCGCATGACAGTAGTAGAAAGTTAGTCATTTTCAAAATTTGCAAGTCAAGAGATAAAAAAACTGACAAAATCAGGCAATAAAAGGAAAAGTCGATTAATTAAACTCACATTATGTGTTTAGAAGTATACTTGATGCAAAATCTCAAACTGCGCAGAACTGTACGTATCATAAAGCTAAATGAAGAAGGCCGTTGGTCTACTGGTTTTAATAATGATCAGATTAAATAATTTTCTGTATTTCATTTCTATTGAGCAGAAGAGGAGATATCACAAAAAATTTGATCTTTACGGCGATTTCTGATTAATCTTTAACTTCAACAAAAATTAACTTCATGTTTTAAAATGTACCCATCAAATTGGAAATGGTTAAGATGTCAACTCTATTTTTTGTTTTATTTCGATGCAAAAAAATTCAACTCCATCTCACTTCTGTTTTTTCTGTGATATTTTTATGAAAATTAATTCAATATTTTGAACTTATTATGATACCTTGATTTAAAATACTAATCTTAATTTAAAACAGTGAAATGTCAATGAGAATCTGTGACTCATTTTTAAAGATTTCAATTAGAGACAATTCACTAGGAATCAATGAAAAATCACTAAAATCTCAATGGTTTTTCACAGATTTCCAAGTAAAAAAAACTATTTGTGGGTGATTTTGAACCAATCTATTTAGATTATTACATTTTCCAATTAGAGAAAGGAGCAATAAAAAATGTAATACATTTCTAAATTTTATAATATGTAATACCTTCTTTTTACAAATCACTGAAATTTGAAGTAACTTTATTTACAGTCATTTTGGTGGATTTTGACTCACTGAAATCTTGAAAAAGGATTCACTGGTTCTTAAGGAAATTCCACTGATTTAGTTTTAGTATAATGTTTCCAATCTTTTTAATTCGGCATTAGTGATATTTGATTAAATCAAATAGTGCCAGGGCGAATTATCAATAATCTATCTATAATTGTTGTTCGCTAATTTATGAATTGAAAAAGTTACTGAGGTTTTCAGTGATTTTTCACTATAAGTTTTAAAGCATCTATAAATGAAAGTTTACTGAGCATCCATAAAATGTCACTCATTTCTCAGTATGGAAATGTAATAAAATTTCCGTGACACAGATGCTGAATATGCCAATCACCTTATTACTGGAGAATCAGTGAAGAATTACCAAATTTTAATTAAATATTCACTGATTCCCAGGAGATTTTTCGTTGTAAAAATCTTTAAAAATGGGTCTAAATTTGTTTTGAATAAAATACCCTTTAAATATCAAATAACGCTCTCATAATATAACGGGGCAAAATATAGAATAAAATAGATTTAAACGGAAAATTTTAAATGAATAATATAAAATCACATTTATTTAATTCAGTATCATAAGATTAGCATAATATAACAGAGTCTAGAAGATCAGCTTGGTGATCTGATGGTGGGATCGGAGCCCGGAAACCAGCTGAGCAATCGGCATGGCTTGCCCGGGGGAAAGTGGCCTGAGCAACTTTCACTGCTGGCAGGCGCGGGCTGCGTTTTCATGCGGCACGACATGCCGGCTGAGCATTGTCGCATAGAAAAAAATGTAAAATAAAGAAATAGATAGTCTCCGCTTACCGTGACAAGCTTTAGGCAATTAACCGCGACGCATCCGTTCTTCTCGATTAAATTATAATTAAAATCCCTTCCTCCATAATTGATAATAATACAATATAAAGTATAATCGAGGATGCGCTTTAATACATATATAAATTACTTATATCTTATAACGGTACACACCATTAATTGCGTGCACGTCCAACTCTAGCTTGAATGTTCCCATATGCTATTTAATTTTATTATAGTGATTCGAACTATTTGTCTTTCTTAACAAATATCCTTAACTCAAAAATAATAATTAAATTTATACTTTCATCAATGGGACAATTAATATCATTTATTTGAGTACTTTTCGCTTTAATTAAAGAAAAGTTGGTAAAAAAACTAAAAAAAGAAGGGAACAGTACCGTAAAATGGAGCTAAACAAGACAATGGGTTAAAGCTGAATAAGCGAAATTTATCATTTCTTGCCTTCATATTGCTTTTTTGGATAAAAAACGAGTGTCCTGTTTTACTCCACGTATTCAACTAAGTCCAGTTTTACGGTAAATTACAGGATTTATGATACTTATATCTGTAATATTCAATCAGTAGGATTTCATGGATCAGTGATATAGTCAGTGGAGGATAAATAACTAAAATATCAGTGAATTTTTGCTTACTTAAATCCTGAAAAAAGAATGACTGGCTTTGAATGACATTTTAGTAAACGTATTTTAGACACTGGCAATTTCCAATTGGAAAAAATGCGATAATTTAGAATTATTTATTTGAAGTCAACTAAGGAGAGTACATTAAAAATGATTGAAGACCCCATAACTTGTTCACTGAGAATCATTCAACTGTAACTGATCTTAAAATTTCAGTATTTCTTTCAGGAGAAAAGTGAGCCACTGCATTTTCAAAAGAAAAACAGAGAATTTGAGCTAAAATTAAACCAAGATTATAATTAAATGAAACTGGGACTTACATTTTAAATATAAATAAATTATACAATAAATTATTTCAATTTTATAATATACTAAAATTTTCTATTACTTTCCACACATTATTTAAAGAATAAGTTCAAGAAATATTCAATAATTCGGCAGAATAATATTTTGATAGAAAAAATATAAATTAAGGTTTAAAAATTTGTAAGTAAAGATGTTTTTAAATGTGTTATTTGGTAGGCTCTTTATAAAAACAGAAAGCCGTTAAGTGATTATTAAAAATGATGTGCAATTTCATAATTCTGAGAAAACCTATTTTTAATAACAAAATTAGATAAAAACGCTGCAAATAGTTGATATCTGTCTTGACTACATACATTGACAATTAACACAAAATTCTCAACTCTTAGTGTTGTCAACATTCTGCTGCAGTATTTTTATCAAACTTTAAGACTAAAAAAACTTGATGTTTCTGTGTATGAATGGGGTAAAACCCGTGTAATTCGAATTTTCTCTTATATTAGAAGGTAGTTTGACGAGGCATTTTGAACCCGGAAAAGGTGATAACATTTCACCGTGTTCGCATTTTTGCACTCCATTCTTCTTTTCCCGTCTGCAATCGAGACGAACTAA
>JAWWLR010000155.1:65158598-65169560 GCA_035041075.1 Acraspis erinacei | reverse complement strand
TCCGAGTATATATTACAGCGTACTTTTTCCGTGAAAGAAACCATATATTTTTTTCAGAATTTTCCTAATTTATTTTCAGTGACTTAGAGCCATTCAAAGTTGAGTATTTTAAAATGATCATATGATTATGGTACTTTTTAAGCTTTCATTCACCAGGAAATAATCGCTTCTCACCTGAGCATTCTGAAACTCTGTATCAGTATTGCGAAAACCTTCACCTGCAACACATGTACTTTATCATATTTTTTTATTTTTTCTGCTGAGATTTCTATGAAAATCTGTACAAAAATCGAGGTGCCTATATTTTTTGAACAGATAGTACCGCGAGTACTCCTTGGGATGTCCCCTTTAGGAACTTTGTTGTTTCATGAAAAATAGTAAAAATTTTTGTTCGTTTTCTTCAAAAACACGATAAGTAGAGCAGATAGGATAATACAAAAAGCCGACCATTTACATGAAGTTTCCAGAATCTCAAATTGAATTACTCTTCATCAGTCCTCCGAGAATCCGTAAAAAGGACCTGAAACGTCAACTTCGAAGTTTCCAAAAAGAAGCCCAAAGGGCGAATCATTTTTTAAAGAAAATATCCTCATAGAATTTGTTGAGCTGAGGGAACAAAAATCTATCTCGAAGTTGATATTATTTAACAAAAATGTCTGCAAGTACATCACTATAAAAATGGCAACTGCCAACTCCGAAGCATTTCATTCTATGCTTCGACTAAGGGTTCAAAGCCAGATTAACGTAGTAGAAAACGCATTCTGTTGCTTCTAAGAAACAAAAAATGTGTTGAAAGGAATTAAACAAAAATTCTTAAAACTTTTTCGACAAATTAAAACAAAAATTTGTTGAAATTTTGTTAGAATATACAAAACCCACTTTTCCAATTAATGTTAACACTATTTCTGAACCATTTCGACACGTTCAACCTGTCCAAATAATTGTTACACCTTTCTAATAATGTACCTAAAGTGAAAGACTAATTTAAACAAAAATTACTGTTAAAATAAACCGTAATCTAGGTCGTACTTCTTTCCCACGTTATAAAGCAGTAGTACATATATCTATGAACGCGGATGATAATTATGACATTACTTAGAACTTAATTCACTCGCATTTCGGAAACAAAATCGAAATCTGTTTGAAAATCACCGATATAAGCAAGTTTTGGTTGGATGTAAAATTCGGTAAAAATTAAATGGTAATAAAAAATAGGTATGAAAATAAGGTTTGCGAAGTAACTGGATTGCATCTAACGTTAAACACACAGGCACGGTCAGCGCTTGGGTGGCAGACCGTTCGTGATTCTCGCTTATGATAGTCATATTTTGCACTGCGTTTAAATCGAGTTAAATACTGTGTGGAGCGGGAGGTTTGATTCCGAGGAGGACTGGTACTCGGGAAATGTTTTCTGTAGTTGTCCGTTCCCATGTCCAAAATTCGAAGCAAATACGAGCTCTCCTAATAAAAATACTGCTACAAAAAGTAGGGGATGAACGTGGATTTCAGGAAACTTGATTTCGTCTTCCGAGAAAATGATGATTTGAATGAGAGGAGCCGTGTGACCGAAAAGGAAGGATGTCCTTGGTCACTCATGCGTGAAAAAACGGCAACATAGAGATAAAGTGCATTTACCCTAACGGCCTAAGACAGAAAAACGCTGGTGTTAAATTTGTTGCAGCTCAAATTTCATTGGTCTCACAATGAGAATTTTCAGTCTCATATTTCTTCCTACACGGAGAAAGATGGATGGTCAAAGTTAGATGGTCTAAATTTAGAGAGCCAGTCGCTTTAGCCATCTTCGAGGGCAGTCCTAAAGGTACCATCTAATATGGCCTATCTGCACATCTAGATGGCCAAAGTTACCTTCCATTTTTCTCCGTGTATGAACATAGTTTCACATCTGGACATCTAGAACATCTAACTTTCTAATGCAACTTCCAAATATGAGGTTGGTCAGGGCCTTCGACATTTAAACTAAAGCCGGGATGTATAGGAAAAGTCATGAACGTCTACATATACAATTAGGTATTTTCACTTCAACCATCAGCTAACTTCACTTCGTTGAATACAGAAAATCTAGAGGAAATTTCTTCGATCACGTCCAGGCATCAATTTCGATGCTGACGCTTACGACTTAGTTTTTAAATCCCGGCTTTGGTGGTTTGATTGTCATGTCGGTTTTGACTAACCTAAGATTTGGAAATTATACTATGCCAAGTACAAATTTTATTTTAAGACACTAATACTCACTGGTAAATGGGAGGAAAAAAAGTTAGATGTCATTTTTATAAGTTACCTGCTTATCAACATCTATTTTACTCTAACAATGACCGACATAATCATCTCGACAGGTGACTGACAGTTTGAAGACAACACTTCAAGTTGCTCTAAATGAGAAAAACAGTCTCAAAATGATCAATTTCCCTCAGATCCTCAATATGATTCTGTGTAGCTCAAATTTGTTGCAACTTAATTGAACATTGATTTTGTTGTACTTTCGAGGATCGACGATTTTCTGTGAACTGAAAAACTGCGTAACGTTGCGTCAGTTCATTCTCCGTGTTCATACGGTCCTGATTTTTACATAAATCGGCTTAAGTTTGAATTCATTGAAATTTCTAAGAATGGAAATTGTACAACATTGAATGTTCAAATTGAAATTTTTTCAATACTATACGCTTTAATTTACACTATCCGATCAGAATTGAGGATCCACCTCTTTCTTGATGATTAAGTTTTTTAAATTTTAATTATATCAATGCTAAAATTGTTGCTCTTTAAAGGGTTAACAGATTTCAAAAGTGTGTATAAAATGAGCTTAGTTCGAAGCCAATTTGTCTATTTTTAAAGTAGATATTGCAAAAATTTTGTACATTTCAATGTTTTCCTAAAATGTCAATAACTTCCGAAATAACCAACCTTTTTTAATGTTCTTGGACTCATTTTAAAGCTGTGACTTCACAGTATGACAACAGTTGATAAATATAAATATAAATCTGTAACAAAAAAGTGGGAAAAATTTGAAAACATCTTATCTATATTATCTATATTGTATACTTTGAAGTTCTTTCATACAAACTTTAACTATATTTTACAACAATATTTTTCTTATCAAAAATACTATATTGCCATTTTTCTAATAAGGAATTTTTGTAAAGTTATGTTACACATTTGCGACGATTTTTCAGAAATTTACCTAAAAAATGAGCCCAGAGCGTTAAAAAATGTTGATTATTTCGAACGTTATTGAAAATTTAAGAAAACACGTTTACGCTATTTTTTCGATATCATCTTTCGAAAATGGTCAAATTGGCTTCACCTTAGGCTTATTCTGTACAAAATTTCCAGAGCTTTTAACCTGGTATAGAGAACAAAATTTCTTCACCTTAAACTTATTCTGTACAAAATTTCCAGAGATTTTAACCTGGTATAGGGGAAAAAATTAATTCCAATATCATAAAGAATATTTCCTGAAAATTTCCGATAATTGATTGAATTACGGCGAGTCGAAATAAAAAAGACCACCAAAACAGTGTTCTAAAAACGTGCATTTTTAATTTCGTTTTCAAAAGGCGTAAACTGACTTTTATGTGGCAAAAAAATCCAACTTTGCTTACCAAATGTTTATAATAAAAGTAGTTCAACCGTGGAGACACGAAATCTTAAATTATACTTTTTTATTAAGTCATTAACTTGTAATTGAATTTGTGAATTTGAACCATCTTTAGGAGCAATAAACCCGATCAAAATTACTCTCATACCGACGAGCCAATTCTCTTTTATCGACCCATGCCTAAATAAAAGAGCAGACTGCATTTTCTCGAAGCATTTGCATATATCAGTCGGTACAGAGACCGGAGAGTCAGGAACCTTTTACCCGTGTCTGCCCCTGGTAAAGCAGAAAAGCTTTTGTTGAATAAAGAACATAAAGAATAATGAAACCTCATTGGACTCCTCTTCGAGGATCTTGGCGCTCATTGGTCGTGGCTGCGCCTATGTGATTCTCCAGTTCACGTACCTGCTTCTCCCCCCCGGCTTTGAAATTCATCTCCACGTGAAAATTGTCAGCGTGGTAGAAGAATCCACAGTCCAACCGCGACAGCGACCGGTTTCTTATATGCGTGGTGTGAGATGTAAAGCATATTTTTTTCCAAAATCGGTTTTTTCTTTTTTTTTTAATTCGATAATTTACCAAGTATTGCAATATCCGTAGATTCAGTGGATTGTGTTTTTGGAAATGGGTCGTTACTCCATTTTTCAGACTCGTATTCGTTTTGAAATGGTAACAGTGATTGCTAAAGTTTATTGTGAAATAAGCTTCTAAATTAAAATATTTTTTGATTATAGTCTTGGGAAAATATTTGAATTTGAATTTCGGTTTCAAATTTTTAAGCAAAGGGTTTTTCATGTTGAATACTTAAATTTGTTACTTTTTGTTTGTAAGCGCTTTAAATGAAATTAAAATATTGTTCGATTGTCAGTTTTAATCACTCAGATTTAATTTAAGACAACTTTCTCGATTCTCAAATTAAATGCTGTTTATCCGATTTTAAACTAAAAAGAAATTATGAGTTTGGAGAAGGGAGTTCATTTTTCCTCGTATGATTTTATGACTCGCCGAAAAATGTTGTCCAGTATAAAAGCTTGAATCTCTGAATCGAGGGGAATTAATTTGAACCCCGAGTAACTCTGGCCGAAAATGTATTCTTCTTTTTCGGTTCTGAGGAGCTGAAACCCAATAACGAATGTATCAAGAACGCCCACGAGAGATTATCTCGAAATCGTCTTTTCTCAGTCTCTTTTATGAAGCCAAAGGAATTTATTTAGTCTTAAAATGTAAGAACTCGACTTGACACTGATGAAAACCGTACTTATGTATGTATGGCAGAGGTCTGCCTTTTATGTTAACGAGACATCGACCTCAGTGATTTTTGTGCGAAAAAGAACGTTTCTCTATACGTGTCTGAACCTGTTGTACTAGAAAATGATAAAGTTGTACATTTATACAAATAGAGAGACCAAAACAGAAAGGAGGTGAAAGTCGAAATGAGTGTCCTTTGATGGACAACTTGCCAACTCTCCGGCAATAAGGAGCAAACTAAAAAAATGTAGGAATCGGGAAGCAGAAGAACGAGTTGCTTTCCCCATACAAGCCCTTCTTGGATTGAAAATTATATTGAAAATTGCAATACCGGCTTTGAAAGCATAAGAAAAATTGAATAGATTAATGTTCAGTGGTTAATGATCCATTATTAATAATTTTCTGACTACGATTTTATCATGGGATTTTGTGGGAGGATCAAAGATTTAAGATATGATTCTTGGCCTTTATAGAAGTCAATAATTCTGAGTTTAGTTTTCTAGTTGGAAGAGCACAGGTTTCTCAGGAGGATATTTTTCATGCTTTCAAACCCTTGAGGGGAATTATAGAGACTCCATTACAAATCCGTCTTTGAACTTGGGTCAGGAATTTTTCCTAATGTCTGTTTGGACAAATCCTAAATTTATCATTTGTTTCTCAAATTAAGAAATTTTTTGCAAAATATTAATGTTCATTTCAAATCAGACAGTTCTATCTAAAAAAAAAAAATATATGTATTTTTTTTACAATTATTCGAAGATTACCTGCGAATTTTCAAACAATTGTCAGAAAGATAGTTTAATACATAAGAAAAAAATTAATATATATATATATATTTAAGTTTCTGTTAATATAAAAAAGGTATCCCATCAGTTTTATGCCGGATAAATCATTTCTGAGACCTGGAAAACATATTTAAATATAATTTTTTATTTTACTCGAAAACAATACCAACTATCACAAAAGATTAATAGGTGTTTTTTTTAACTTTTATAGATGTTTTAACTTTTATCTGAACATGTTTGTATCCTTTCGTTGTTTCTGAGAAAAGTGCAAAGATTAAGTTTTTCCAAAATAATTGTTTTCATTCCGAAGCAGAAGTTGACCAAAAAGGAAATTGTCGAGATATTACCAGCTATTTCTAAAAATATTAAATAGATATTTTAAAAAGTGAGGTTTTTAAGTAAATCGATTTTCAAAATTGTTAGAAAAACCGTCGCTGTTTTTCAGTTTTTTCAAATATATTTTAGGTATAGATTTAAAGAGCGAGAATTCCCACGTCGAACAAAACAGAAATCCCAAATAGTTACGTTTGTTTAGAAAACACTGCATACCGAAAAAAAATTTCTTTCAATTTTTAAGAAATTAACAGGTAATCTTCAAATGATTGTAACAAATCCAAATTTTGTTGTTGATTTAACGGTGAAATGCTGGCTTTACTTTTACCATAGAATGATATATCCAAATACTAAATAATTCGGACACCGTGACCTACACTTTTTTTGAAATTTTGTCTAATTTGAAGTGGAATGGGTCTGTTCTAAACAAAAATTATGCATAATTTTTCCGTCGGATTAAATTTTGAAATTCTTATCTACCTAAATTTAAAGCCGTGCAAGTTTGGACGTTTGAATTTAACATTCCTGAATCTTAAGCGCACTTTTATTAGCTGTAAACTGACCAATTTAAAATCGATCAATTCTTGAGCTTCTTATTTTGAAAATATACAATTTGGATTTTTTTCCTTCAAGATACTACAATTTTGAAAGCCTTCCAAAATATTTATTTATTTCTATCATTTTATATAATATATTCTGTAATTAAATGCTTCAGTCTGTAGTTGTTAAGCTTCGACTACATACTACAAATTGTTTGTCTTTTAACTTTTCAATTTGAAGTTGTAGAATATGTATCCTTTGTTTCTTTAACTGTTCAAATTCGAATCATCACATTGTACATCTTTTCACTTTTAATAGATTTTGTGTAAAATTGTTAAATTTAGAACACTTATGATAAAAAGGGTTTTAATTTGAAAATTTAAGATTAAAATTATTGATTTTTTAGGGGTTACGCTTGGTAATTTATAGTTTAAAAATGTCTCTAACTGTTCAATTTTAAAAACTAGAAATTTCATTATGGGTATCTAATCTGAGATTGTCTTATTTTAAACTCTCAAGAAATGTTCCTTGTTTAATATAACTTTTGTAGATAGAGTTCTGTTGATAAAGTTTTTCGAATGGAATTTTCAAATTTAGACATGATTGGCACATTGCATTTAGCATTTGCAATGCACTCGACCTTGAAATATTTGTCCCCCCGAGGGCGTTTCATTTCAACAATGCACAGGGTGCTCCTGCCATATGAAGCAGCTGCCGATCTTGATTCCTGTTCCATTCTTTATGGACTTCCCGAATAAATTCAACATATTTTCAGAACTTGCTTCATTGGTATCAAATTCCGAAACGTCAACCTTTCTCTCTTTACATTTATTGCGAGAAAAACCCTGTATGTACTTTAAATTTTAAATCACTGAAGTCAATTCAATACGCTGTAACAAGTAGTACATAAAAGCAAAATTTAATTGGTGTACAACTCCTTATTTAAAAACACGATATAAACCATTTTTCATTCTAGTTTTTTTTTTTAGAAAGTAGCGTTTTTCTCCTCCCTGTTAAAAATTCTTATAATATTTTTATTTGTGAAGAAACTTTTGCACTTGATGAAACCAAATTAAAAGAGAAAATTTAGTATAGAAGAATATGAATATTATATATCATATTCATGAATTAGAATTGATAATTTAGAATAGGGTAGAGAATATGAACTAGATAGAATGAAATTCAATTGTGATTGTATAAAATAAAAATATTTTCAATTGAGCCTCGACTCAGATACTTGACACTGATCAATTATTGCATCGAAAGTCAATCCGATTCTGAATTAGATGATCGTTGAAAGAACAAGATAGACTCAATGATCTGTTTATCAAGTGGACGTTCATTAGCCTCTTGTAAAGGGAAACTAGACTTGTTAGTTGGTCATTTACGAAACAGAATCTAGTCACGACATTCAAGTCGAATTGATGAAATGTAAGATGATCGTCTTAAATAATATGAACAACCCTTGTCCTATTTGAAAAAAGTATATTGCATTTAAAAAAAGCATCCTTTCATGGCATAAAAAAATAATTATATATTTTTAAGTGCTTGATGATAACGAAGAAATTTAATTACTTAAAAATATAAGTAATTAAAATTCATAACTCGTTCGAGTTAATTGAGTTCAATTAAAGTGAAACCTTCTGAACTATAACAAATAAAAATTAAAATATATGTCATTTCAGTCGTATTTTCAATTCCAGGCCATTTAGAAAGAATTTTGTGCATATTAATTCGCTGGTTTATTTCCTTGTTATGAACTAAGGAATTTAATTTTATCCCACGAGAAATTTGCATTTGTAATCCATTATTTTAACGGTCATAACTTTGTTGCTAGGATTAAAATCGGATGATAGAAATCTAAATATCAGTTTCATAAAAAAAATTCTTATAGATTCATGAATTCTGGAATTTTAATAGGTTTGTTTCTGCTCATTTATTAATTCAAGATCTTTAAAAATAGATTACTGAAGAATTATATAATCATAGTTTTAATTTAATATTCTGATATTTGCAAAAGTCTACTTTTCAAATTATGTTGCACATTGAGTTATGATTTTTTCCTATTATGTTTCCATAAATATTGTTTAAATTAAGTCTATAATAAGAGGGTTTACGAAGGACATAACAAAATGAAAAATTTCCTAGTTCGAAAAATTTATTAAAAAGTTATGGTATGTGCAAAGTAGTCAGTAATCTTGCTTGTCACAGTAAACCTCAGACGAATGCATTATAATCCTGGGCTAGGAAAGTGCAAGATCATCGCCATCCTGCTACGATCCGGTTTCAAGATCCTGTCTATACAGAATTATAGACCGTTCATAATTTCTCAAATAACAAAAAAAATTGAGTTAACGAACCGTATAACAAGGATATTAATAATTTCCTTCCGATGAACATTACATTATTAGGTTTCCTTTAGCGAATTTACCCTCCAGGAAGTTTTGGTCCCAGTGAAATAAAAAAAAAACATTAAATAAAAATAGCGTGTAGACACTTCGTAAAAATAAATATATATTTACAAAATTAATAAATAAATATGAGAGACTGGAAAATTCGATCCAGGGAACGGATACAGACATTTTCCCAAGATTTTATTTGAAAGAGTCATTTAATTTCAAATGAAAGATAATTTAATTAGAATTTTTATGGATGATATGGTTGGGTATAGGTACCAAAAAAATCATATTTTTATTATACGAGTCTGTAAACTGGAGTTTGACCTGGGAAGTTATGGTAGATGAATATCCCAAGCGAATTTGGACACTGATACTCATTAAAAATATGAAATTGAGGATTAATTTATAAATAACAATAGGATTTTTTTGTAAAATTCATTATGGGTTTGCGAGAAGAGCCGGAGCAGATGTACTATGCAACCTTGACGAAAGAAGAAAAGGCAAGGATGCACCCTTGCAGAAAGGCTAAGTGGTATGTTCGCCTTCCGTTGATTTCTACTTGCGATAAAAATCTTCGGCTTGCTGAGTCGATGGAAAATTAAATAATATTCTTCGAAGCAGACAGAATTCCAAACAGCAGACGATTCAAAATAAAATAATGATTTTCAAATTTACAAATTCTTTCCAATAATTCCTATTTTCAATTCAAATCTACTATTTTGTTCACATTAATTGCTATTTTCTAATTTTTAATTCAAGAACGAAAAGTTAAAAATTAGTCAATCTTTGACTTGATTGCTGAAATTGACAAAAAAAGGCCCATTGAATATTGCAAAAAAATTGTAGAAGAAAAACATAAGCGTAAATAAAGAAATATTTGAAGTCATAATTGTTTATTTAAATGTAGTTATTTACACATTTGTTTTATGCTTATGTACATATTTGTATATTTTGTTTGATTACATTTTTGAAAAACAGAAATATGCAAATAACTACATTTAAATAAACAATTATAACCTCAACTATTTCTTCATTGGTTTCTCATCTTAAATTTGTTGGAATAATCAAGCAGCTTTTATACAAATTTTGTAAATCGAGGTGAAGATTAACTAATTATAAAGTTGACTGCACATCTAGAACATCCTTAAACATAGAGTTAGAATTTAAACCATTCAAACTCAAAAGTTATATAATGTTCAAGTTGAAAACGATCACAAAAGGAATCACAAAAGCTTGAAATTGAAGAATTTTAAGCTGAAATTATAAAAATTGTCGTTTTTTAATTATAAATCATTCAAAATTTTACAATTTCAGTTTCATGTTTTCTAAATTAGATATTTTCAAATAAATATAGCTTTTTTATATTGAATATTTGATATTGAACTGTTTTAGTCATTAAACCATTATGCTGCATATATTCTAAATTAAACAATTTTAGAATTCATCTTTGTAAATTGGGCAATTATTGAAATTAACAACATTTGAAATTAAACAAATTTTAACTTTCTAAATGGAATATTTTTCAATTTAACCATTTAACCGCCAGGCCTAATCCCATTGAATAAAAATTCTGAAAAATTCAGGAATGATGTATGGTCATTTTCTGATTGACATTTTGCAAAAAAATGTTTTTTTAGTTTTTATCATTTTCTCAGTTCCAATTGAGTAAACGATAACTCATAACCACCACACGAGATGCAGAATAGTCTACTTTGATCTGATGCATGTATTTATGATGTATAATTCTGAGTTCGTTACCTAATAATTAGAAAAATCGGATTTTATGATGACCATCTGTAGACATTCTTAAGTGATTATGGGTTTAAAAATATACAAAATTGGACAATTTAAAAGCTAGTTGAATAGTTGCAAGTGCCTTAATTTAATAGCTGAATAAAGAAACACATGGGAAATGGTTTTATTTCATATTTGAATGGTTAAAATTTGTACAATTTCAAAGTGTAAGCCTTAATATTTTACGATTTTAAATTGAAGATGTTCAAAATTGAATAATTTCATATTGACACTTTCAAAATTCGAT
>JAWWLR010000155.1:65138119-65158446 GCA_035041075.1 Acraspis erinacei | reverse complement strand
AAAACGAACAATCTCAGGTGAACAAATTCCGTATCGGTATCACGTTGCCAATTACGTTGTGAGCCCACGGTCTATATACCCAGTTCCGACCATTTTAATCTAGATCAGAAGATGCTAACATAAATCTTTTTAGATAAATGATCAAGATCTCTGGGTTTTAGAATCAAAATTAGATATATTTACGATAGTAAAGAAGAATAACTTCTTTTTTAAAGTCTCATTGTTTCGAATATTTTTATCCGTTATTAAATTTTTAACAACTGATTTAACATAACTTGAGATTCCAAATGTCTCATTCTTTTCTTGTATTTGTGGCGTACTCGTTTATTTGACATTTAGTCACAATTTAGGGAATAAAGAGAGATTGATTTCGAATCTAAGTACTTGCTCGATTACAAGGATTACAAGTGTTTCTACTTCTTCTCGATATAGACAATACCGAACATGACACCTAGACAGTGGTGTCATGTTGTGTTAAGAAGTGAATAGTAAATATTAAATAACTTGGAGACACTGGCTCAACAAACGAGAAACTTTGCTCTTATGGTCTTGATTCGCAGATAACTTGCTATGTACTCACATGACGATGCGCAGAATGAGATTCTGCTTCTTCGAAATGTGAATTAATCTTGCAGATCTCCTTGATTAGGGATATTTTAAAGTGCTTTCTCAGCTAGACTGAGTTTCAGTATTTTAATTCTAAATGTAAAATGCGAGAATGAATGAGATTATAAGGTTGTTGGCCTGCGTTTGCACATTTAAAAATAGGAAACAAAGTAGTATACAGTTTTTAAGAATAATTTGAATATTTTATTCAGAAAATATAGTGTCTTCCAAATTTAAAGACATTCAAGTCTGATGGATTTTCAATTCGAAGGATTTTAAAGTTTAAGTATTTAAATTTCTAAACTGAAGAAGCATTCAAGATTGAACGCTTTTTAATTCAAAAGCTTGGGATTTCGACCACTTTTATCAAACAAAATAAAAAATGGATCAATATTTCAACCTCAATATTCTCAACAATCAATAAAATTTCATTTATTAAATGAAAATATGAGTTATGGACATATTATCTTTAATATTTTAGTTGGTGGAAAATCATGCAGAAAAAAATTCAAGTGCCAGTTAATATTGGCGATGTAACTGGAGTAAATTTGCTATAGTTTTAAATACAAAAATTAACAATCTTATTTAACAATGCCATTCCGCAGCTACATAGCAAGAATGGTTCATTTTTTAATTTTACCCTATAAAAATACACATGTTTTTCCTAATCCAGAATTATGTCAAAGTAAAGCTTCTGCCCAAAAACATCTATTAAAAACTGAGCATCATTTAATTTTTGAATTTTCTTGAGATTTAATTCACCATTTTGTATATGCTCTCAGTTTCCACCGTCGTTATTACTTTATTCTTTATTATTGTTGAGTAAAATTTTATATAACTTTCAAACAGAACTTTTAATAGTCTTTAAAATATTTTTTTTTCAATTGCAGGGTTTCGTAGGAAATCCCTGTAATCTCGTGCCAGTAATTTTTAAATGAATATTGTGCAGAATGAGCACCAGAATCCGACCATGTGAGGTTTTAAAAAGTCAACCTTTTTGGTTGGAGATTCGCCTGTTTGGAGAGGAAATTACTTTTTATAGAAAATTCATCCTTTATGGTAGAAAAGTAATCTTTTTGGTTTAAAATGAACTTTTTTTGTTGAACAATCATTTTTTGTTTTGAAATTCGTTATTGGGTTGAAAATGCACCCATTTAGGTTAAAAATTCAAATGTTTTGGTAGAAAAATCGTCTGTTTGGACAGAAAATTCATCTTATAAGATAGAAAAGTAATTTTTTTGGTTTAAAATTAACTTTTTTGTTAAAAATGTAACTGTCCCCTGACAAATTCATTTTTTTTTTGTTGAAATTGCAACTATAAATCATCTTCTAGAAAATTCTTCTTAATTTGAGAAGTCAACCATGTGCTTGTAAATGCAACTGTTTGTTTGAAAAGTATTTTTTTAAAGATTCATCTTTTAGGTTGAAAATTCATCTATTTGGTTGAAAGTACAACTATTCTTGGCGAAAGTGTAATTTTTTTTAGTTGTAAATTGAGCTATTTTTTTTTTAAATATAATATATTTCAACTTCAAATCTTGGGAATTTAAAGCATTTCATATTCAATTCAATGTGGTTATTCATTTAATTTAAAAGAATTTATTCCCCAATTTTAATGAAAAATCACCCTATTTCGCCTGTTTGGAGAGCATATGAAGCTGTATAGTCTTAATTAACAATCGCTATTTTTATCCGTATGACTGTAAAAAATTTTTTAACGTATAATTAAAGCTTGTGAATTTTATACTTTATCATTTTGAATGTTTTATTTTGAGATAAAGTTTCTGTACATCCTTAAAATTAAGCCTAACGAGATTAGAATCTTTCCATTATTATAATTAATAGTTTTTGAAGGAACATTTTCTTAAGGTTTAATGGGAAAAGTTGAAAATTCAGAAGAGTGTAATTTTGGCTGCAATTTCCTGTTTTGATTACTTCACATGAGAAATTAGCAGCTTTAACAGTTTGAACTTTTTAGTTTCACTGAACCGTAAGAAGACCGGGAATTGTTTCCATCTATAAAAGTAGCCACTCTGAATAAAATAAAAATTTCAAATATTTAAATTATTTTAAATATTATAAAATTTACTAAAAATAAATTTGCATTGTTCATTAATATGAGGACATTTCTCAATATTTTTCTACAACTGAATACACGAAGTTAATTGTGTGTGTGTGTTTTTTTTTTCGTTTCAGTGTGATGATGTCGGGGGATTCACCGCCTCCCATGCAGTCGTCGATTCCCCCAGGATTCGACATGCCAGATGAGATGAGACATGGAAAAATCACACCAACGGGAACCCCTCTCGTACCTCTGAAACCGCATAAGAGCAACGGGGAGATTCCAAACGAGGACATCGAGGAGGCAGTGCCGATTGTAAAAACCCTCCCAATCCCGGAACCTCAGCCAAAAGTTGAGAGAAACGGCGGTTTCGACTACGACCACACCGACGGCAAACAACTCGTCAACGACGTCGAAGAAGATGCCTGCTTCGTCAAGTGTGTCTACTTTACACAGCAATGCTGCGAGTGCACGGTCCTCTGATTTCGAGGGTCAAAGAATTAACCCGGAAGACAGTGCGAAATGCGAATTAAAGTAACGAGAACTAACTGTCCCAAAAGTGAGAGACAATTCACGTGAGAATTGATCCCTCAGAACGTTAAACTGACGCCATTAGACGTATTTTTATTAGGTATATATTCTGTATATAAAAGCAATTGTGAATAAAACGACATTTCACGGCAACTGTGATTCAGTGGATTTCGAGCGAAGCTAGATTTCGACGGAGATGTAAAGGCTGAACTGATCAAACGTTCTCTACACAAACATTACAATCTGTATTTTCTATTTTATAGAGAAAAATCATCGAATATTTATTATTTTCACTCTTGAAAAATGTCCAGCGATTAATTAAAAACTGGTAATTTAGGTACTAAAAATATTTTTTCTTATTATTCGAGACTTCTATAGTGTACATATTCTAATATAATAATTCCTGTTTGCTTCGGGACCAAAATCTACGAGATTATAGGAAACTCGAGAAAATTCTCTCTTTACTTTGTATTTTACATCTCTAAGGCGAAAAATAATTTCACGGACTTGGTACCTGTTTGCCGAGAACAAAGACTTCTTCTAACAAAGACATTACAAGTCTTATTTGAGATTATTCTTCTTTCGTTTTTTTTAACGATGCGTTTTCAGTAGATTTAATTCGAAGAAAAAAAAACAGACACAACAGTGAAGTTTGACTCGATTCCTTGTTTATAAGTAAGTTTATTACTTTCTACGAAAGCCAATAATTCTTGAATTCGAAACATTTCTACACTGAACTGGGAAAGATCATCCCTGTGATTTAGCATTTTAGATTTTTTTTAATTTTTTTATAAGATAAATAAAGCAGTAAAACTTGAGTGTGAGTGAGTGAAACAATGATTACATATTTACACAAATTATAGATTTATTACAAACAGAAAAAATGTATACCGATAACAAATCCGAAGCGATTTGAAGCTCGGAAGTTTCGTACATAGAATACCGAATATGGTAATTTTTTTTGTAAATGTACAGACTTATGAATGGATTAAAGTGCAATTTGTTTTACAGCCCTCGAATCTCATTTTCGATCCATTCTATCCATTTTTCGACATCTCGAAGTCTCTTTTTGATTTCCCTATATTTACAAATTAAGTTAGTAAATTTATATCTAGGTTCACGAATTCATTGTGTTAGTCCCTCGTTGCGATTGCCGATTAAAACTAATTAAATTACAGAACAATTGAGAAATCACATCCCTGTTCTGAAATCGGTTTTACACAGTTTTTAAAAAGTAGCAACATATCCAATTTTTTAATTTTATGATAAGTAGAGTCCTAAATAATATATTATTTTGAGTTTCTTTAAATATTAAGATTCACTCTATAAAGTTAGTGTACAAATCCGTTTCTAACTGCCAAGTATTCGCGTTTCTATTCTATTTCAACTTGCACATTATCGTCTGGTAAATACATATAAATATAAAACACATTTTTCTTGCAGTTTTCCGAAACTATACATGGAATCTAATAAATATTTTCAAAAAAACAATATAGACACTGCAAAACGATGAATACAATAATTAAACCCGTGGTTGGAATTCAAAGTTGTGACAAAACGACAAATGCATATTTCATCCGGTAACTGATGCTCTAAAGCTTTGAAAATCTTTAGAATTATTTATAATGTTTAGTGACTCGTCGAGTATCTAAATGAAATCAAAGTCTCAATTTTTCTGAGGAATAAGTACATAACTTCGCATTTCATAATAGATGCTTCTAAAATAAAATTTCTAATTTTAATTTAATCTTGTTAACAAATAAAAACATGCAAAAATATTTATTTAAGCATCCAAGATTTGAAAATGTTCTTATTCACATTGGTCGAAATTGCACGATCTCCTATTTTTAAGTTCACTCTGATAATTGTAAATAACATTTACAAGAAAAATGTCCACTACATTAGTTTAAGAATAATTAATAGATTTAATCTTGAAAACCTTTGAGATTGATTTTTTCCCCTTGAAATTAGACCATTTTCATTCTAAAAGCTCAAAATTAAATACCCAATTTGAAATTTAAATCCTATGAAGTGCAGTTAAAAAAATCAAAATTACATTTTTGGCAAAATAGCTTAAAATTTAATAATTTTAAATTTAGGAATCCAAAAATTAAACGCTAAAAATTGCAAACAATAAAAACTTAACAAATATTTCATTTGGCGTTTAAGATTAAAGAATTTAAAATTTAGAAACTTTCAAAATTAAAAATTTGAAATAGGGGTTCCAAAAATTTTAAAGAATATTTGTCACTCAAAAAGAAATAAATCTGAACTGCAAATAAAACACGATGAATATAAAATTGAAACTTTCTAACTAGAAAGTGCTTCTAGTCCTCGAAATAAAAACCCACATTAAAAAAATGTAAAATTTCACAAATTTCATAACATGAGGCCTTGCAGGATTCAAAACCTAAAAAAGTTTTAACATAAAGCACTAAAATATAAACAAGTTCTTAGATGTTGAAATCAATTCCCTGTTCCTCGAATTTGGTGAAATTGTGCGCGTAACATTAACCTGAATTACAAAATTTAAATCCTAACTAATAATAAACCCAGACATTCATTCACTTTAAGTCCAGCCTTTTGACTTAAATTTTAAAAAAACGCATTTGAATTAAAAGAGAATAAAAAAAGGATATTCTTAACTTGAGCGAAAAAACTGGACTTCATTCTATTAAATATTATTACTATCAAGATGTCCATCTTTCGCATACACCGCTCTATTGCAAATAAACGTCGCAACTAAATAGTGCTTTGAATTTATGATTACGACTAGAAGATTCATTATTCATAATATTGGATACAATAGAATATACTTCTTCAAAGTTATGGGAAAAAACTCCCATCTTTCAAATCTTCGTCTTTAAAAAGGCTCGATTGCTTGCACGCTCATTCTTTTAATAAACTCATTTTTCTTTTTAACTTGATATGGCCGATTCTGACAAATGATGTAGTTCAAATAAATAAGTACCGAAGATTGCCTCACAACAAAATTGTAAGTAAAAAAAGGCAATTTAATTTAATTAAGGTCCACATCTGTAAGAATATGGAAGACGTAAACAAAACAAAAAAACTAACACAAATATTTCTTCCTCCCGTATGAAAGAATCGTGCTCACATTTAAAACTAATAGAAGTTGATAGCTAAAATTTCCCACAGCTTTTATCACAGTCGTAATAAAATTCGAATACAAATTGTATACGACGGATTTCGATATTATAACAAACAGTGCGTGAGTTATAAACGTTTAATCGAAGACTAATTGATAAAAGTGTTTGCTGCCAAAATGAAAATTTGAGTCGACTGGCCACTGTTTGACAGCAACAATTAAATTCGAAATTTACGCTTCATAAATTGGTAGGGGATGTCCTTCGGAATTGAAGACCCACTTG
Organism: Acraspis erinacei; assembly: GCA_035041075.1. NCBI lineage: Eukaryota > Metazoa > Arthropoda > Insecta > Hymenoptera > Cynipidae > Acraspis > Acraspis erinacei. The sequence goes on along the minus strand of JAWWLR010000155.1, from coordinate 65,151,855 downwards.
TCAAGATTTATCAACTGTCGAGTGTCGTCAAAAAGAAGGTATAAATACTTTAGTGTTTCGGCTAACCAGAAGGTCTCAGTCATGTCCTTGGGACGAGTATTTTGTACATTACGTACATTTCCAATACTCGTGTATCCATTTTCTACTTTGGTATAATTCTCAAACCCCTGAAAAATTAAAGGATTTAGAATTGAAAAAATAGAAATCTCAATTGCAAAATTCTTGGAAATTAAAAAAAAATCTAACGATAAAATTTGGACAACACTCTCTAGAATGTCTCTATTCAAATAAAAAAAACTAAACTAAAAAAACGAAAGAAAAGCAGGCGACCTCGGAATCCGTTTCCTTCGTTTATCTCGTCTTTTTTTATTTTTATGTTTTTTGAATCACAAACAAAATATTTACAAAAGACTAGATTTTGTTTGTGCATAAAAAGAAGGAAGGGGATCATACTGTTGCCTTCTTTTTTTCCTCTTTATTAATTTGATTTTATCTTATTTTTAACTTCCAAGACTTTCGTTTTAATTTTGAATATTGGACGTTACAGAGGAATTTAAATTTTGATTAATTCTGAATTTAATTTATTAAATTTTTAATTAAAAGCTCTTATTTATTTTTCGAATTTTAAGTGGAGAATTTTAAATAATCACCTTGAATATTTGCCAACCCCATTGCTGGTAGGTCTTGTTTCCAGTGAAGTAATACATGTAATAGAGACTTTCTATTAATTCTGGGCGCAGAAGATTGTGTGCATCGTTTGACTTCACGTACATGTCCCTTTGATTGTCGTCCTCAGAATTCTGCAATAATTAGACAAAAGATACAGGTCGATTTCAAATTCTCGTTCATTTTCCGGTCAAGTTTTTCAATTATTCCCGGTCAAATGAAAGTAACATATTCATATGTGTCGCCAAACGCTAACATTCATTTTAATTCATAACATTCATTCTAAGCATTTTTTAACACAACAGAGCATAAAATTGCAAAATAAATCAATTTTCAAATAAAATTATGAATATTCAACTGAAATACTCCAATTTTAAACCAAATCTTAAATGAACTTTTAACCAAGAAGATGAATTTTTATACAAGAAGATTAATTTTCTACAAAAAATACAATTCTTCAATAAAATACATGAATTTTTAACTAGGAAAAAATCAATTTTTAACAGAAAATGGAATAGTTACATTTTTAGTAAAAAAATTAATTCTCATCCTAACTGATGAATTTTCAAACAAAAACTATGAATACTCAACTGGAATAGTAGAATTTAAAAAAATGGATTTTTCAACTAAAAAAATGAATCTTCAACTGAAATAGTTGAACTTTCAACCAAAAAATCAATGTTCAACTAAAAAAGACGAATTATCTACTAAAAATATAATTTTTCAACCCAAAATGGAATAATTATATTTTTAGTCACAAAATAAATGTTCAAACAAAACAATTAATTTTTAACTAAAACTATGGAATATTCAACTGTAATTGTATTTTCATTTTCAGTTAAAAAAATTATATCCACCAAAAAAAACAAACAAATTTTCAATCAAATAGCTCAGTTTACAACCAAATAAATGAATTTTCAATTAAAATGATAAATATTTAACTGTAATACTTGAATTTTCAAAAAAAAGAAGAATGTTTAAAAATGGAGATTAACTTTAAAAGAAAAAAAAATCATTTTCTACCAACAAAGTCGATTATCTACAAAATAAAAGATTTTAATTTACAAAGACAAATTTTTACATGTTCAACTAGAAAAGGTCAATTTCCCACAACAAATGGAAAGGTTAAATTTTCAGTTGAAAGAATTAAGTTTCAAACACACTGATAAATTGTATACTAAAATGTAGAATCTTCAATTTACCTACCAAAAAATTAATTTTCAACCAATAAGATTCATTTTCTACCAAAATTAACTAATTTTCCGCAAATTACATGATTTTTCAAAAAACTAGTTTAATTTTTAAATAAAAAATATTGATTTTTAAACAAACAGATGAATTTTCCGTTAAAAATCTAGTTCTTAATAAAAAAATTGAATTTTTAGAAAAATGTTTAAATTTTCTACTACGGGAATAGTTTTAAAAAGAGATGGATTTTCAATTAAAATGATGAATCTCCCATCAAAGAAATTAATATTAAACAAAAGAGTTTAGCCTTTAACCGCAAGTAGTTGAATTTTTAAGAAAAGAATAAAAGGTAAGTTCTAAACGAAAAATGTACACAAAATTTATATTATAATCCCGATATATTGCCCCTCTTAGAAATACTACTTCTATTCTAAAAACTATTTAAAGTACTTTCTTTTTATAAAATTTGGAAGAAAGAATTTTTAAATTATGACGAATTTTGACTTCTAAATCCCAGTTCCATGTCAACAATGCCCTGTTCCAGGTGAAATTGTATTCCTTTACCGAAAATCCATGTCGAAAAATAAAAACCATAATTATTTCCAATCATGTGCCTCGCCAACTGTACATAAAGTAGAAATGCCTTTTATAAATTGAAAAAATTATTAAAATAGTGAAAACTTAAATTTTGCTACGATCAAAAGTAAGTCCCTGGTTTTTTAATTCAATTCTCGGTTTCCCGGTGAAGTCGTCACCCTGATTCTGTTTTTTATTTGAGTAAGTATTAACTTTATCAAAAGTAACACTAGACGATTTTTTTAAATTCAAGTGCTTCAAAATGTACTTTTTCTTCTAAAATTGACGACTGATTAAAATTAAGTACTTTAACAAAATAATGGGTCGACTTCAAGTTTTAATTTCATGAAAAAATTTGTTTTTCAATTTTTTATTTGTTAAATCAAAGTATTTTTTTGACAATTTTTAAGAAGCTCAGCTGATATAATGTTTGGACTCTCAAAATCAATAAAAATTGAAATAACAGTAAATTGATGTCGGAAAATGGAGGAATAGAAGACGAATTTGAAAAAAATTTAGTTTAAAATGCAATCTAGAGATCACGAAACAGATTTATAATGATTACCAGCACATTGAAGTAAGTGATTTCCGGTGCAAGGAATGTTGGCTGACTGGCGTAAGTTTCGTAACAAGTGTTAACCAATTCGGTTGCAAAATCCATATGATCTGAAGGCAAACCATTATGAACTCCGAGAGCTAAAGTTCCTCCCAAATAACATACGAGATGGTCCTAAAAAGTAATAGAATTATAATTAAATTAATCATTTATAGAATTATATATTTATTTTTTGTTCCCGAGGATCAGCCACTTAATAAAAAAATGTACCATCTTAGGTTTCATCTCTCTAGTAGCGCCAACCAGTTCGGCGATGAAAAGATATTTCTTTACGGCTGTTCTTTTCACTAGATGCTTTTGCGTTCCAGCAATTCCCATCAAGTAGTCGTCTCTTAAACTGGAAGATAATTATCATAAATAATAGTTACAGATACTTTAGTTTCAAATTTAAGTAGCTATTAAAATCTGAAAATCAGACTCACTAATTAATAGTTTTTCCAGTCTGAAGCCATTGCTTTAATAAATATTCATAATAACTATCGCCTCGTGCTCCCAAAGTTATCGTGGAATATTCCCTGAACATTCCTGTATTTGCGTTGATGAAAATCGGAACTAAACCATCATATTTTTCTAGTCGATGAACATGCTCTGATACTCTAGCAGCAGCAGCCTGTAAATAGAACAGAAGTTAGATTTCTTTCTTATTTCTACATTTTAAATTAACGAAAAAATTAAGAGGACTGACACAGAATGTTTTAAACTCAGGGAGGAATTTTCATTTTTTCCGCGTACATTTTCATTTGTAGAAAAAATATCCTTCACTTAATTATAAAAACAATTACGATAAAAAAACATATTTCTTTCGGTAAATTTGATAAGTAATTAAATCATTTACGATCATCATAGAAATTTTATTATAAAATTTTAAATCTAATATTGAGATATTATTTGTAATAGGATAAGTATTAAAAACAATTAAAATTAGAAGGAGATTTTTAATCAGTGATTGGCTGTTTTATTTTATCAACCTAAAAAATTTTGAAAATTAAATCAATTTTTGGTCTGTACTTCTGAACATTTAAAACTGATTTTAAAGATTAATTGAATACTTAAATATTGTAGACCAAATTATACCAATTTTCCTCATTCTACAAATAAGCCTCCATTTTCCAAGAATATAAATATTTCATAAATATTACCCTATTTATAAAAAATTGATTGTTTAATTTCATTTAATAATATGTCATTTGTGTGCTAAAATTAAATTAAAATAAAGAACATAAATACCGTCGGTAAAAAATAAGGGATCTAAAAAATCAAGTTTCTATCATATTAAAAAAAAAATTAAAAGACACGAAGTTTTTAATAGATGTCATTGGGAACACAAGCTTTACTTTAGCCCATTTCTGAATTTAGAAACACATGTATGTACTTTTAGAGAGTGAAATTTAAATTTTCTGGGATTTTCCGGTTATCTGAACCTTGTAAACACTCTCTAATAAGGGATCATCCATAAACTACGTCACCAATTTTGGAAAATCCCCCCCCCCCCCTCCCAGTTGACAACCGTTGATTTGGTTATGCCAAAAAACTAAAAAATGGAATAGTTAAACTTTTAATTTATAAAAACAATCTTAAATTATAAAAACGATTTTTTTACCAAACAGTTGATTCTTTTTACTAAATTATGGAACTTTTGAGACAGAATGACGAATTTTCTATACAAAACAGTTTAATTTAATTCCAAGAAAATACAAGAACTCTCAACCAAAAAGTTGAATTCTCAACTTAAATAGATTAATTTTCAACAAAAAAAAAGGAATTTTAATCAAAATAGTTCAATTTTAACAAAAAGGTGACTTTTTATACTTAAAAAAACACCATTTTCAAGCAAAAAATGAATTTTTAAGAAAGTAGTTCAACTTTAAAATCTAGTTGTTAAATTTATAACCAAAAAGATTAATTTTATACTGAAAAAACGAATTTTTCACCAAATTCCAGAATTCTGAAACAAAAAATTGAATTTTCTACTAATTAAGATGAATTTTTAAACAAAAAGATTAATTTACTACCAAAAAAGACTGATTTTCAATAAAATTCAAGAATACTCAACCAAGAAGTTGAATTTTTTAGAAAACAAAGAACCATTTTTTTGAATTTTTTAGAAAGTAGTTCAATTTTAAAACCTCATTGTTAAATTTTTAACCAAAAAGATTAATTTTTAAGCAAAAAGATTAAATTCCTAGAGAAAAAAAACGAATCGTTAACCAAATTCAAGAATTCTCAAACAAAGTGATGAATTTTCAACAAAAAAAGATAAATTTTGAAACAAAAAGATTAATGCATTGCCAATCAAACAAGAATTTTTAACAAAAATTTAAGAACTCCGTTTTTAAATTTTGAAAACTGCGCTATCGCTGATTCGAATTCAGTGCCGTTGGTGCGGTGGCTTATCGACGCGCCGACGTTATCTTAGGTACATTTACATGGTAAACGGATTTCATCCCGCCAGGTGACCCGGTGGCTTTTGATTGGTTACGGAAATTCCGGCGATCAATTAGGAGTGAAAGTAAACGGATTTAAATAAATATCTTACAATGGAAACTGATATTTTTTCCTACATATTTCTATATTTTCCAAGGTATATGTCAACAAAAATACTCAAATCAAACCTCACAGTCCCTATGGGATAAAATATAGGGCCCAAAGGGTACTTTTTGTCACGCTTATAGGGTACTTTTTTCGCGGCCAAAAGGTACCAAATTAAGGATAAATTCAGAAGATTTCGAAACAATTCAATTTACATTCAAAAGAATTCAAACGAATTGGAAAAAATGTTAAAAAGTACAAAAAGTTCCATTGATTTCCGTAAAACTGGATTTCAATTTAGAGAAATTTAAGGCCAAAGAGAAGAATTCAATGAAATTCATAAAAATTCAAGGTTAATAAAAAAATCAAAGGAATTTAAAACAATTGAAAAAAAACTTAATTGAATTCAGTAACTTTGAAATAAGCTTAGAAAAATTCAAGGGAATTCAAAGAATTTGATAAAATACCTAAGAATTCAAGGTGAAGTTAATAGACTTCAGGATCAATTGAATAAATACTTTCAAAAATTCACAAAATTAAGTAGAATTGAGTGAATTTAGAAGGATTCAAGTAAATTAAAAAAATTCAAGAGAATTCCAAAGAATTTAAAAGAATTCAGGGTGAATTCCAAGAAAAATCTCAAATCTCAGAAACCCTGCTAATTTCTAACACACGAAGTGACTAATGATTACAAAACAATTCAAGATAAATTTCAAAGAATGCAAATGAATTGAAACAATTTTGAAAAATGAAATAAATGTCACTGATTACAATAAATTTTGAGCGAATTCAGAGAAATTTAAAAGAAATGACAAGAATTGCACGAAATTCATAAAAAATCTACCTGAATTTAAAAATCAACGAAGTCAATTGAAAACAATTCAAAAAGATGGAAGCATGAATTGAATATGCTAGAATTGAGTGAATTTAGAAGAATTCGAAAGAATTTAAGAGGATTTAAGGTAAATTAATAAGAAATCAGGGCAAATTACAAATGAAATGTAGAAAATATTTAAAAATCTCTTTAAATCTTCAAAACCCTACGAAATTACTCATGCCTGGTGAACATTTTTCGAAATACATTAAAATATGAAAAACCCGTAAAATTATTCAAAGCCCTGGATATCCCTAGAAATTGTTTAAATCTCTTAAAAATGCCTTGAAATCTTTTAAAACCTTCTAAAATATTTCGAATCCTTTGATAAATTTGAAAGCCCTTGGAAATTTTTAAAGCACATGAAAACACCTGAGAATCTTTTACAATATTCTCAAGTGTTTCAAATCATTTTATATCCTATTAAATGACTAAAATCATTAAAAAATTACTTTGTAATCTTTTAAAATAATAAAAATTATTTAAATCCTTTACACTCCTCTGAAGTTTTTTAAAGCTTTTGAAAATTCCAAGGAATTTAAAAAAAATGCGTAAAAATATTTCAAATCCTTTAATCATTTTATCAATTGATCCTCAGGATCAATTAAATTAAAACATTTAAAAATTTAAAAAAAAATCCATTGAATTAAGTAGAAAAGAGTAAATTTACAGAAAGCAGCCAAATCTCTTCAAATCTTTAGAACCCTACAAAATAAATCACTTCTCATGGATAAATTCTTTAAAATGCACTAAAATATTATAAAATTTCGTGATATTCTATAATGATATTTTCTGAAATCATGGAAAATGTATTAAAATACATTGAGAGTTGTAAATTCCCTTGGAATCATTGAAATCCTAAAAAAATCTTATAAAATGACGTGAAATCTTTTAAAACCTCATACGTCATGTACAATCGATCTATATCTTCAGAAATTCTAGAAAATTCTTTATCCTAAAATATTTCAAAAGTTTGAAAATCACTTCATATTAATGAAATTAATTTAAAAAATCCTTGGAATCTTTTTAAACTTCCTAAAAATAATTCAAATTAAGAGCTCCTGAAAATGAATTTCTCCGAACCTTTATAAATACACTGAAAAATTTCAAAGAATGCAAGATAATTAAAAAATAGGCATGCACCTGAAATGAATAGTGATTAACCCACGAATTAATTTATTGAATGAAAAGTGTCTAATGTTCTCTTTTCATTTGAAAAAGTGACTGTGTGCCAGCAGCACTACTTTTAATAGCTACTTCTCACAAAAATTCTCTGAATTTTATTTTTGTTTCAAATAGGGCACCAAATAGGGCCTCAAATAGGGCACCCATAGGGACTAAATATTGAAAATATTGTACTTTAGGCCGGTCAAAAGTTTGTCGGTGTAACCCTCTATGAATTTTTAAATAAAGATGAATTTTCTAGCGAAAAAAAGAATTTGTAACAAAATTCAAGAATTCTCAACCAAAAAGTTGAATTTTTAACTCAAAAAGATGAGTTTTTAACTAAAAAAGATTTATTTTTAAACAAAAAGATCAATTCACCGCCAAACAAAGACGAATTTTTAACAAAAATCAAGAATTCCGAAACAAAAAGTCAAATTTTGATGAAAGTAGTTCAGCTTTGAAATTGTAGCTGATAAATTTTTAATCAAAAAGATGCATTTTTAAACAAAAAGATTAATTTTCTAGCAAAATAAACGAATTTTTGATTAAATGCAAGAACTATCAACAAAAAATTAAGTTTTCAAGGAAAAACATCAACTTTTGAACAAAAAGATTAATTTTCTACGAAAAACATCCATAATCTGGAAACTTTGGGAAAAGTTGCCATATGTACTTTTAGAACAAAAATGTCTCTCTAAATTCTAAAAGGTATACGTGAAACGCTACTTTGGCTGGGAACCCCCCGCGCCGGAAGTGGTGACGTAGTTTATGGGCGATAATTTATTAGTGAAACATAAATCTTACCTCGAATCGTGGTTGTCCTGAGCTTCGACTCAAATCCCGAAATTCTAACTGAATGGAAGTAACTTCACTAGTGCTACTGTCTGGTCCCCATTTAGGGCTATGTGCACTTCTTGTGCCTAAATTAACGTCCGAATATGGAACGTCAGATCTGGTAGAAAATGCCGGCAGCATCCGATCGCCAAGATCAGTCTGAAATTAAAATGCCGAATGTCACCATTTGCTTATTTATCAAATTCCATGATTTATTATAAATCTTAATTAAAAATGCAACGTACTGCTTTGTCTAGGAAGAGCTTATCACCAGATAAATGATAAGTGGCCAGTAAACCACCGAGTACTCGTATAGTAACTTCAAATAAATTTACGTCCCTGTTCAATGTGAACACTAAACTATTTTCTACCCATTCTCGTGCTTCCTTGAATTCTGAAAAAAGACCAATACATTCTACTTTACCAATTGAATTTAAATTCAAAATCAGTTTGATGTCAAATGCATTTTTAAGGAAATTTATTTTCACTTCAAGACTCGGGTAAGTTATTAATAGAATTATAAAATAATGTAATTATAAATATTGTTCAAACTTTAACCGACTTCAAATAAGAATGGTTGCAAAACTCTTAATTCGATGGGTTCTACGAAGAATGTGCCTTTTCGTTACCGTTAAGAATTAGGCTAACTTCGTTTAGCTAAGTTTTCAGGAAGAATCAATAATCCATTATTTTTCGAAACATTTTCTACGAATTCAAAACTCCAGTATTTAGTATTGCAGTTTTTAATGTAATTTAGGCTTTAATAACTTTCAAAAAAAGAAATTTTAAAAGATTTTATTTCTTTTAACACTTCTACGTGTTTGCTAAATTTCATACAAAATGAAATTAGCCTAATTCTTAACGGTATCGAAAAGATAGCCTATTCTTCCTAGAACCCATCGAATTGAAACCATTCTTCGAAAAACTCTACCTTTAAATACTGTTCAATCAAGAGCTGAAAATTGAAAAATTTGCAAAACTGTAAATAAAATATAAAAAAATTACAGTAGAGGGTTGTCCGGCAGATTTTTGAGTAAATAAATCTAAATAATTGAAGAATTTTTCAATGTTAAGAGCCAAACATTAAAAAATATGTAAAACTATCAATAAAATAGAAAAAATCACAACAAAGATCGTTGGGCAGTTGATTTCTAAAAAAAAAAAAATACAAATAACTGAAGAATTCTGATTTGCACAATTTTTAAGTGCAATCTTTTAAGTAAATAAAACATTTAAAATTTTCATCAATTTCAAATGGAAGTTTTAAAAAACGGGAAATTTAATAATCAAGCAATTTTTCATCGTGAAAGTTTAAGTATTTTCAAATAAAAATGTAAAAATGTACATCTTTCAAATTATATGCATTTAAAGTAAATTTTTGTTTGAATCTTGAAAATGAAAACAATGTGGAATTCAAGAAATCAAAAGAGTACCATTTTTAAGGATTCAAAATCCGAATATTAGGTATTACTCGTTTCAATTACTTTCTTATACTTTTCTTAATAAATTAAATATCTTACCCTCATTTAAACCCATTATGTACAAAGTATCTAAAGAATCTACAATTGTAAGACCCAGGCCAAACCATTCGCTATATCTTTTCGATATCGGTTTAATATTATCGTGGCCCCAAGCATATTTCTTGTATCCAGCCCAGGAGTGCTTAAAGGCTTTGATCACAGCTTTTTGCCTCTCATTTTGAGGACCTAAAAAAAAGATTTTTTTAAGTTACGAGGAAGTAAGTTACAGCAAGTTACGTTATTTACAAATTTTAGGGGAACTTCGTTACTATTTTAAAAAAGTAACTTGTAACGTAACTTAGTACGATTATTGCAGTAATTTAGACTTTCAATATTAGTAAATTGAAGTTACTTTGTATATCTCCTATTAAGAATGGTTTATGGGTCAGTTATGGGTAGAAAATTAATCTCTTTTGGTTGAGCATTTAGCTAGTTTTTTTTAAATTCGCCTTTTTGGTTGAATTCAACTGTGATTTATTTCAAATAAAAATATTTTTTGTTGAAATAATATGAACCATTACATTTCTCGTTGAGAATGCACATATTTTGATTGAAAATTCAAAATTTCCATGCGAAAATGCAACTGTTTTGTAGATAATTCGTCTTTTTGGCTTGCAAATTTAACAATTACCTGGACTTTTTTCTATCTTTGCACAAAATTCAGCTTTTTCATTTTAAAAATTATATCTTTTCATACAAAAATCATATTTTTTGTTATTATTGAAAATTCAAATATCTTTAAATTAAAACCTTTTGGGGTCGAAATAATAACAAATATTATATTTTTCGTTGAGAATTTATATCTTTTGATTTAAAATGCATTTATTTTGTTAAAATTAAACTATTTTGGTACAAAGTTCAAGTAGTTCGTTATAAAATAACGAACTTTTTTGTCGAAGATGCAACTCTTTCGTTGAAAATGTTTTTTTTTTTTTTGTTTGAAAATTAATATATTGTGATAAGAAAAATATGTGGGGGGTTCTGCTACTTTGTTGATAATTTGTACTTTCGGTTTTTTGGTTGAAGATTGATAATTTTAGATGTAAAATTATTTCTTTGGTTGAAAATTCAACTATTTTGTTTGACATTCATTTTTTTTGTAGAAAGTTCAAATATTTTAATAGAAAATGCAACTAAGGTTTGAAAATGAACTTTTTTGCTGAAAATTTAGTTTTTTGATTGAATGTTCGTCTTTTAGGTTTTTTAAAAAGGTAGAAAATTCAACTATTTTGTTGAAAATTAATATTTCTGGTATGAAAATTCACTGCTTCTAGTAAAAAATATAATATTTCTTGGTTAAAATACATCGGTGTGAATGAAAAAAGTGACTGAAAAACTTTTCTTGGTTGGAAAATCAACTAGATAGTTAAAGTAATCTATTATGTTAAAAATGAAATATTTTTTATAACAAATATAGTTATTTATCTTAGTTATTTTGATTTTTATATTATGAAATTCAGGAAGTGAAAAAGTAACTTTTTAGGTAACTTAAGTTACTTTATCTAGTAACTGTAACCAATCACAGTTATAAATAACGTAAATGTAACTAACTACTCAAAAAAGTAACTTACCCAAACCTGATTAGAATATCACAAAGTAAATTTACCATTAAACTTAAGTGCATTTGGCTTAGGTTGTGGCGGTTCGCCAATCTGATCGTCATCAACTTGGTTAACTTCCGGTTGAAACTCTGGCTCCTCTATCACATCTCCAGCTTCCGCTGCTCTTGGCTGATCGACACTATCTACGATCAGTTCGTCGGCGAACTGGAACGCAGAATGTAAATTTTATTAAAGCCACATGTGAGATAAAACTAAGAATCTGTTTAAACTCAAGATACTCAAACCTTCTCGTGTTTTGGAGTTTCTTGAACCTTTCCACTTTCATAATCACTTTCGGTTTCTAGCAGGACAGTTTTCGCTCCTCCAGGAAGTAAATAAAAGATTAGAAGTACTACTGTGATCACAGCAAAGTAAAATACATTTCTCTGAAACCTGGAGAGCTGATTCCATTTCTTGAAACAATTTATAAATTACAATTTGGAATACGAATTTCCGGAAGTAGATGTATTCTCACAATAATTAAAAGGACCCTGTCCACAATGTATGGAAAAGTTCTTTTGATAAAATTGCCTCATTATGACTTTCGATAAGCATCAGGTGACGCATCACAAACTCAAACTTTTAACTTATTTGACCAAAAGGCCTTTTCCATAGATTTGTCTTTAATTTTGTAATCGCTGAGATTTTTCGAAACCTGATTTTAAGAGTTTCAGTGATTTCGGAAAAATTAAATAATTTTTTAAACACATTTTCCTTGCACTAGTATAATTCGTAACCTAAAAAGTCTAGAATAATGACAATTCGACAAACTGTGCGCAGTCAGGATTGTCAATCATGCAGTAAAAATGAATCTTTAGATAACTCTACATTTTCCAAACTAGTTTTTTCGTAGTCATCTAAATCTTGCAGATACTTTGTACGTGGATATTCTTTTGAAAAGATTTTAGGACAATATATTTTAAATTTCCATACGTTTTTGCAACACTTTATTTTTTGTTTGTTAATAATACATCAATTTAAGAATGTTTATTGTTGATTAAGATATAATAAAATAAAAATCTTTATTTGAGCATTTATATTTCAGAATTTTGAGTGCAGATAATAGTTCCCTCATTTTCTCAGATTTCCCTTATATATTCATAGTTTATACCCTGAAAATATGTTTGCTTTCATTGATTCCTCTACTGAATATTCCATCAATTAAATCAGAGAAAATGCAAACACGCAGATTGTAAACCTATATATTACCTATTGACTTTTGCCACGTTGCAAGAAACTTTCCAAAATTTTCAAAGTTCGTGATGCATCAAATAACAATGACTAGATAATTAGATCACTTTTTTCGTAATTTAAAACTAATATTCTGGATTTAAATGGAAATGAAGTACATAAAAAGATACCAGAAATATGATAAATTGTCCCTTTTGTCGTAGTTTCCACTCTCTGATCAGTTATTAAAGGCGAGATTAAAGGGTCCTGATCATGAAGGGCCGAATTTTTCTAGCAAGAACTGTATCAGTGTTCGACAATTTTGAATATACATTTTTAAATAAAAAAATCTATAAAAGTACTTACTCTCCAAACACTTCGTGATGTTCCTCGGGCGAAGGATGCACTATCGTGAATATTCAAACTAATGTAGTCTACTTTACCCAAATCTCTCGGCGAGAACATATTTGTTTCGAATTGGTTAGGTTATGTTCTTGCAGTAACGATCAACATGAGCTTTAAAAAGCCGTAAACCGTATTTCACGTTGTGCCGAAAGGCCAACATTTATCACATTCATACAAGAAGTAATTTCATATCACTCCAAAACTAATCACCACACAAATAAAACACATCCTGACCCATTATGACATTTACAAATTTGCAGCTGATCGGCTGTCCGCTGTGGTTTTCATGCCCAGGCCCCAGAAGTGCCCAGAATGCACTGCGTCGAGTAGCACTATTTTACGCATGCGTATCGCGTGTTCAGAAAATAATTTATTTAAAAATTAAAACTACTTCGGTGTCATTTATAATGAATATAAGAAATTCCAAACAATATTATTCCTGAAATCTTGGAATTTTTCTTTCAGTTGGTGGTCAAATTCTCTGGCTTCTCGCAAAATTACCTCATGAATGGACACAGAGATGAGGTGGGAGATTGCCGATCCCATGTATTAAATTTCGAGTGATTTTCGCCAGCGCCCCCAGTTCCCCT
>JAWWLR010000155.1:65126887-65138019 GCA_035041075.1 Acraspis erinacei | reverse complement strand
TTTACCGACGCGCAACGTGCGCCTTCAAAGTAACTCTAGGGGAACGCGTCAAGAGGGCGCAGTTATCAGCGCATGTTCTTCACATTCTCTGAGATTCTCTTATTCCATTAGATCGGCAATCTCCCACCTCATCTCTGGTGGACATTTTTGCTTTTTCTGCTGACCATGAAGTACTTCATGCTGCTGACGTTCCGCGCGCACTACCATATTTATTTGCCCTTTTGAAGTGTTGTTGTAAATAAAAAGCAGTATAGTGTTTAATAGTTATTTCTAAACAAATTGAAGGAAGAAATAAATTATGGCAGTAACCGCTGCTTCTGGAATCCCCGACAAACACTGGCAACCGCCTTTTGTCGCACTGGATACAACGTGAGTATTTTTGCGGTTAGAATGTAAACAAACATTTATTTAATAATACAATGCAATACGTGTTTTATCCCATATTGTGAGAGTGCTTGAGGTAAAAATACAATGTTCTATTACGTTTAACGCAGAAAAAATCTAATCTTTAAGATAAAATAATAGCATCTTTAAGGAAATTATAAATTTCTCATTTTGAGGTTAGAAAGACAAGTACTTTTATTCTCGTATATCATAATTAATATTTATTAATTGAAAAACGAGTAAAAGTCTCAAACAGTATGTCAATATAGCCTGTCTGTCTATGTATACTAATTATAATTATAATCATCTAAAATATGAATAAATTTACTTAAGAAATTAAGAAAATTATTTTAATTTTTAAATTATACTCAATGTTTTAATTTAAATGATTTAAATTATAATTTTAGAATGGGAGAAATAATCATCGAACTCTATTGGAAACACGCTCCTATCACCTGCAGAAATTTTGCTGAGCTTGCAAGGCGAGGATATTACAACGGCACGAAATTCCACAGAATAATTCGAGACTTTATGATCCAAGGTTTGTATTTGTATATTTTACTGTTCTAGGGAAATTTTTTTGGGGGGAATCTTCTAATATAAAAATAGAACAGAAGAGATTTACAAAAATTACATTTTAATCTTAATTTAAACTTTTTTTATTTTAGGAGGAGATCCCACTGGAACAGGAAAAGGTGGGATGTCCATTTATGGAGAATGTTTCGATGATGAAATACACGACGATTTGAAACACACTGGTAAGAATCACTTTACATGTCTCGGACTCTTTACACTATTTGACACTTTTTTTGAACGATGACACTATTTTGCTATTGTTTCAAAAAAAATGACACAAAAGACACTATTTTCTCAAAATGGCCTACTAATACCACTATTTTTTACTTTGGCATTAAAATTTTTTTTAAGTTCTTCGCTAATTGGCTAAAATGGTCTCAATGGCTGATCAGGAGCCCTATAAAATGTTGAATTTTCAGGCCAAAAACTATGAGATTTAAAAAAAAAACTAAATTTTCAACCTAATAGTTCAATTTTTTACCGAAAATATACATTTTCGACTAACAAAATTAATTTTCTACCAAAAAGATGAATTCTCAACGAATTACATAAATTTTGAACCAAATAGCGAAATTTTTAAAGTAGAAAAGATTAATTTTTAACAAAAAATCGAATAGTTAAATTTTAATTAAAAAAATTAATTTTCAATAAAAACGAAACGAATTTTTCACAAAACAGTGGCATTTTTTCTAAATTGTTGAATTTTCAACATACAAATACTTATTTTCAACAAAAAATGTAATAGTTGATATTAAAAAAATACTTTAATTTTAAGTACAGTTGAAGAACATAACAAAAAAGAGAAAATTGAAACAAAATACTTGAATCCTCAACTGAAACACATTAATTTTCAACCATGCAGCTACATTAATAATAAAAAAAGATTTCTACCAAACAAGACGAATGGTCAACAAAATACATATTCTTTGTCCTAAGTAGTTGAATTTTTAACCAAGAAGATTAATTTTCTACTAGAAAATACAAATTTAAAAAAAATACATACATTTTTAATCAAGTAGTTGAATTTTTTACCAAAAAGACCAATTTTGAACAAATTACATGTATTTTTAACTGACTAGTTTGAACAATGGATGTGTTGTTAATCTAAATGGCATTTGATTAATTTTTAGTATATGATTTAACTAAACTTTTTTAAACTAAAATTATGCATCTTCAACCACAAAAAAGATGAATTTTCAAGAAAGTAGTTTACGTTCAACCAAGGTTTTGAACTTTCTATAGAAATAAATACATTTTCAAACCAAAAGGATGAATGTATAACATAGTAGTTGAATTTTCAATTTAAAAAAATTGTTTGTCAAGACAGAAACCAAATTTCAATCCAATTGTTGAATGTTCAAGCCAAAGAGACGAATTTTCAACAAAAGAGTTGAATTCTCAGCTAAGTACTTTCATTTTGTGAGCAAAAGATACTTAATTGTTATTTATTAAAAGTCAAAAACTTTAATTTTACAATAAATGAAAAATGTAAATTTTTAAATATATTTAATTGCATTATTTAAATGTAAATAATAATTATTTTAAAAAAATCCAAACATACATGGCTTGTTATATTAAAAATTTCAATCCTGGATCGATGCCTCTCATGTATCTCTTTTTAGACAAATTTGTGATTTACGGGGTATTTAAATCAGTTTTTGATCAAATTACCCTATAAATATTGCGTTCGTCTCGAATTTTTTCTCCTAATATAATGATTTCGAAAAGACCGGGCTAGAGAGGGACAAGGGAAGGGGGATCATTCGTCCCGCCAGGGCTATTAAATGCTCAAAATCGTTATTTTAAGGTTACGACTGATTTGAAGTTAAATTTTGTTACTCGAAACCGCTAAATTTTTATTTCTCAATATTTGATTAATTTCATTTTCTTAACAACAAAATCCATAAACTTCAAATTACTGATAAAATCGTAAATAAATTGCTTGAAAAATGTAACATTTTCAACTTTTGTATATCTCAAAGTAATAATCGTCTACAAATTGTAGGTTTTGGTAAGTCAGTAAATTAGAAATTAATCACAATTTTGTTAAGGAGAATTAAATTAACCAAATACTTCAAATTCAAATTTATTGTTGCCAAATAAAAAAATCAACTTTAAATTAGTCGTCAGAAAATTATAAACCTTAAAATAGCAATTTTCAAACTCGTTAGTTTAGGATAATAAAGAAACCCGGGAGTAATGGGGACATTTAATCAAGAACCTACTTAAATACCGCTTAAATATGACTTTTCTCCGTTGACCTCCATATAAAATGATTCATTACAGAACGCAATAAATTTGCAATTAGTGAAACTTTTTTTGAATAGAATTAAATTAGCCAAATAACTAAAAATTTAAATTTAGTGCAGTCGATTTTGAAGTAAAATTCGTCATAAATCAGGATGAAAAAGTAAACAAAGAAGTCAAATTTTGGATTGAATATACAAAAAGTAACCTTATAGGGGTAAGTTTTGGTTTTTAATCATAATTATTTCAATTTAAAGAATGCAATAAAAATATTTAAAAATGGTAATTTTTCACCTGTGTTAAGAATAAAATGTTGGATTGATGTTTGGCAATAAAATTACTTTTGCTCTTGTCAAACACATGTTTTAATCCTGCTGAAACGTCTGGACTTAGGCCAATAAAATTTCACATTAATAAATCTTTTTTTTTAGTTTTATCACACACCAATACACATAGATTGTGGAAAAACGACAAAAATTCTTTAAAGATTTTCGTCACAACTTTCTTTTTAGGGAATGCTTTACTTTATTTTTTTACAGGAGCTGGCATATTATCGATGGCAAATTCGGGACCAGACTCCAATGGATCTCAGTTCTTTATCACACTTGCTCCAACGCAATGGTTGGATGGAAAACATGCAATTTTTGGTAAATTAAAAGCTTAATTTATACTTCAGAAATTTACATTTTCAAACACTTTGATCTATTTTTTAAAATGCTATCTTTATTTTTCAGGCCGAATTCACACTGGCATGGCTATTGTTAAACGAATAGGACTGGTCGAAACTGATAAGAATGATCGACCAATGGATGACGTAAAAATAGTCAAAGGGTCTGTTAGGAATTCTTGATTCGAATAATCTAGTTTCATTCTAACTATGTCTGTTTCTACAAAATATGTAATCTTATATTTAAAATATAATAAAACAGTTTTTAATTCACGAAAAGGTTTAATTACTTTACGAAGAGGTCATTAGTATAAATAAATTCAGAATTACTATGAGATGAATTCATAAAACGGAAAACAATTATATTTTATTGTATAATCGTGGGAAAAAGTGCACTACATGACGTGTTGAGAGTGATGTAATTCTTTACAATCACATGTACTATTCAGTTTATAAATAGATTTTCTCAAACACTCCTATATCTTTTAAAAATTACTTCTTATACAAAATTTAATTTGTAATTGTGCATTATTATTACTTCATTTAATGACATTCCAAACTTACCTGATTCCTACCTTATCGATTTTTTTAAACATCTTCCATCCACATGAAATTAGATACCTAGTTGAAATTTTATTGGGAAATTAAATAAAAGAAACGAAGGGCAGCGTCTCTGCTCCTATTTTTTTAGAATAATTATTAAACAAATTTGTCAAATTTAATGTAAATTACAAACTTCGATGGAATAATCGAGATTTAGTATGAAAAGTTTGTTTACTTATAACTTTATTTTTATAATTCTAAATTGAAGTATTAAGAAATACCATTTTTGTTTTTAATTTGAATGTTAATAATATGTTTTTCTTATATATTGTCATTTTGAAATAAATATTGAATTTTTAACCTTTATTTTCAGGAAATTAATTTCAAACATAAGTCCTCCAGAATACGGCCATATTGATATTTAGCAGAAGACGTAAAATAAATCATTCCTATTTTGGCTTGTGGTTAGAGAGGGAAGACAATATTTTGAGTTCCAAGTTCAAATCATAGAGAACAAGGGTACAAATTAAATAATAGTTATTAATTTTTATAACAAAATTGTTTTGCGATACTGTGGCAGTACCTATTTTTGAATTGCGCGGTGTCTGTAACCAATCAGCGCACTGCATATTTACTTCAAGTTCCATAACGGTGACGTCAGATAATTAATTTTTTGAAGGTTACGTTTTGACGGTTTTGACAGCAGTAAAAACTGTGAGTATTTCTATTTTGAAAGTTGACCCATCCGGCGATTTTCACGTGAAATATAGCTTCGCGAAGTGTTCCCTATGCGCGAAACTACGTCCGTCACATTTTAAGAAACTAACAATAGTTGTGCCATGTCGGCACTTCTTTTTTAATCCGTTATTTTTCTCACTTAGAATTTAGAGGTTAGGAATTTGTGACAACTCTGGTCACGAATAACCAACAAGGAATTGGAAAACACATTTTTGTAAACTATGGCAACAGGAACTACGTTACAGGTAAGTTCTATTGAAGTTGAATTATACAAATGCAGTAATAAGAGCATAATGGTGTTAGATGGAAAGCATCAAAATTCAATACTAAAAGAATATAAACTAGAGTGTGATGTCTGATTTACGCCATTTACGCCCTTAATTTACATGATTTATATATTTTTACACAGAAAGCGATCGATTTAGTCACTAAAGCGACCGAGGAAGATAAAAAAAAGAATTATGAAGAAGCTCTGAGGCTCTATGAACACGCAGTAGAGTATTTCCTGCATTCACTCAAATGTAAGCATTTTTAATTGATTGATAGAAAAGTTAAGTTTAGTTCATTTTTATCACTTTCGTAGTGCAAAAGTTGAGTTTGGAATTTCTAGTGCTGAAGTTATGAAAAAATATTATTTTGTTCAATTCGGAAACTTGTAAAGTGCGAAAAGTTTTTTTCACAATAATAAGTATACAGACATTGGACTTACAACACTATTAGTTTTCTACGAAAAAAAGATCATTTCTCCAAAAAATACAGAAATTTGTAACCAAATAGTTAAATTTTAAATCAAGAAGATTAATTTTCTACAACAAAAAGGAATTTTCAACAAAATATGTATAGAAAATTTTAAACAAATAGTTAAATTTTCAACCAAACAAGATTAATTAACTGAATGCTAAACTAAAATAAAAAACTAAATACTTAGACCAATGGGCCTAATATCAATATAAATGTTATTTGATTAGTTTTTAGTTTATACTTTTTTCGTTTCTAGATTTTTTACCCCTTTAAGGCCCGAATTATGGATTTTTAACGCGTTTTCGGAAACTAAATTTCCCCGTGGTTGTTGAAGGATTAAACTAAATAGATGAATTTTTAAAATAAAAAATAAAAATTGTTAACCAAAAGTGGAATAAATAAATTGCCATTGAGGAAAATTAATGTTAAATAAAAAAGGTTAATTTTCTACATCTCAGTTTAATATTGTACCAAATACATTCATTATATATCAAATTGTTGAATTTTGACCCAAGACGATAATTGTCTACTAAAAAGACGAATTTTCAGCAAATCAGTTGAATTTTTAACAAAATAGTTAAATTTTAAGTTAAAAAAATTACTTCTTAAAAAAAACCATGAATTTTCCAATGAAACTCCGAATGTTTGACTTTATATTTTATATTTCAACAAAAAAGATTTATTTTGTTTACCAAAAAAAAGGAATTTTATATCAAATTGTTTAATTTTCAAACGACTTCTCTGTAAAATAGTTTAATTTTCTACCAAATTGTACAATTTTTTACCAAATTGTCGAATTTTTTATGGTACAGCTGAATTTAGAACTCGATAATATAATTGTTCAGTTTTCGAAACAAAACTACCAATTTTCTACGAAGTAGTTGATTTTTTGAACAGAAAGTGTGAATTTGAAGAAAAAATTTAATTTTCAGTCGAAAGAGCGAAAGATTAAATTTTAAACCATAAAGAGGAATTTTTAACTTAATTGTTAAATTTTCAAGTAAAAAAAAACTTGTTAGTCAAGGAAGAAAAAAAATTCAATCAAATTATTGAATATTTAAGCCAAAAAGAGGAATTTTTAATGAAACTGTTAAATTTTTAACCATAGCATGACTTTTTAACAAAATTGTTAAGTTTCAACAAAATAATTCAATTTTCAGTCAAAAAACGATAATTTTTTAACCAGAAATTTAATAGTAGACTTTTCAAATACTTCATATTAAAAGAATGAACTCTGATGAAAAAAATAGTTGGATTTTCTTATTGGGTTCGATTAATTCAGTTGGAATTTAAGTGCGGAGAAATGACAAAAAGAGGAAAAAATGTGAGGCCTGCTTTAAATAAATAGGAATTTTGATAATTTATAGACTAAAGAATAACAGGGTGACCGCTGAACCGGGAAGTGACAGTGAATTAATTTTTTTACTGGGAATTTTACACATTTTTAGGAAAAATAATTTTTTTTTAATAATTAGTTGAATTGTTATCTTTTTCAATCATGATATCATATAGTTTAGAATGCGTAATTCAAAAAAATCTTGTACTTACAACTTTTCCCTTTGGGATTTTAATTTTTAAACATACATTTTTCATTTCAAAATTTTAAACTGCAGTATTTAAAGATTCAAAAAAATATAAGCGTTTGAAATCCACAATTTTGGATAAAAACCTTTTTAGTTTATCAACTGCGAATTTAAAGTATAATGATTTTTTTTAGTGAACTGTACATTGAGGATTAACAAGTGAATAATGATTGATTTTACAAGAAGTTTCTTAATATGTTTAAAATTTTTTAATTGTCAGATGCTAACCTTAAAAATTAAATTGTTTTAAGTTGAAAGTCTTAGAAGTTAATTAATAAAAATCATTTAAACGCCAAATTTAAACTTTATAAACTATTTTAGATTAAAAATAACTTTAAAATAATGAATTCGTAATTAAAGGCTTTTATTTAATTTAAAATATTTTTTTAGTCTAAGATTTGAAAATAAAAAAAGTTTTGTAATTCAGAAAAAGAAAAATGCTTAATATTTAGAAATATTTGACTGTTCGCTTAAAATCAGTAATAAAAATTAAATATTCGAAACTAAACCAGAAAAACTACACATTAAGCATTGCAATTTTAATTATTCTACTTAAAAAATTCTAATTCACAAGTAAAACTGCTGAATTTTGAATAATTTATACGAAAAGTCTACGTATACAGACAAAATCCGGCTAATTTTTACAGATTTCGACAAATTTAGAAATTTAGAAAAAGTAGGTAGAATTCGAATCATTTTAAAAGATGCTTAGCAGTTCTAAAAAAAATTTAATAATTTAAAATTTGAAAAAAATATCAAACAACACGTAGATGTTTCAAGATTTTGAAATTAAATTTTGAAGCTTTTTAAGGATTTTAATACTATTTAAAATAAAAATAATTTAGCTTTTAATTTAAGATGTGTTCATGTTCAGTTTATAAAAAAATGTCATTGTTCAGTTTTTAATATTTCTTGCCTAAAATTATTTACAGCTCAGTTTTTATTATTTAAAATGGAGAAGTTTTTAGCTTTAGAGTTCGAATTTTATAATTTTATGGGTCGTGAAAAATGTTTGCGAACCAGGGAAAAAACAGGCAAATGGCGGGGAATTTTCTTGTGAATAAAACGGCCAGCCTGAATAATATTCTAAATAAACATTGAAGCTTATTCTTAATACTTAAAAATATTTATAAAATTAGCTTGATACTATTAAAAAAAATTGTGACACAGTTTACACTTTTTTTATCTCTAAAGTGAGTCCGAGGCCTGATTATAAAATATTGATTAAATGACAAAGATAATAATTTGTTTTTGATGCTTGAAATCTAGATGAAGCCCAAGGTGACAGGGCGAAAGAAAGTATCCGATCAAAGTGCAACCAGTATTTGGATAGAGCAGAAAAGTTAAAAGCACATTTGAAAAAAGGGAAAAAGAAGCCCGTGAAAGCCGGCGAAGATGATTCGAAAAGCGAGGACAAGAAGAGTGATAGTGGTGACAGTGATACAGACAGTGATCCCGAAAAAAAGAAACTGCAAAGCAAACTTGAAGGTGCTATCGTCATGGAAAAGCCAAATATTAAATGGAGTGATGTCGCTGGTTTGGATTTAGCTAAAGAAGCTTTGAAGGAAGCAGTCATCTTGCCTATTAAATTCCCTCAACTCTTCACAGGAAAAAGAGTTCCGTGGAAGGGTATTTTATTATTCGGGGTAAGGCTTTTTTTGAATTTCGAGGAAAATTTACTTATCCAAAATATCTTGAAATTTACCGAAAGTTTCTGTATGTTAACCAGAATAATTAAGAAACTTATTACAAAGTTCTTCGAAATTTATGATAATAATTTTTAATACATTAATATTCATGTAAAGCCACAAATATTTACAAAAATTTTAGTGTTTGATGCTGGGGTATAAAGCTTTTTTGTTGAGCAAGTCTGTGATCATCCACCACAAACTGAACTTTATCAGCATGTTCCCTTTTCCCGTCAAAACGCCAAAATGACGAAATTAAATCTACAAGTCTTGTAATTCCGCGTATATATAATTCGTGTATGAAAAACTTTTTAAAAACTTTGAAAACGACCTTTCATTATGAAACAATCACATGAAACATAAAATATAAGTTTAATCATCATTATTTCTCTTAGTATAAAGAAGAAAAAAGAAAATATGCCTCATCTAATTGTCATAATCATTTCTCAACAACTACTTCAATTTTATCCACTTTTTGTGGCGAAATAAAATTTGTTCCCTGACATATTTCTAACATTTATCGGCAGGCCAAATCTTAAAGTACTTGTAACTGAAAAAATTTATTTTCGACCAAAGTGGGATATATCAGTTGTCGTCTTCAGCGCCTCAATTATATTTCTTAAATTTATCAAATTTTTAACTTTATGAAAAAAAAATCTCAGGAGCAAATATAGTATTTTTTTTAAATTTCGTCATATTTACTGGCTCAATATTTTCTGATTGCAAGCGTGCATGATATATTCTGAGCTCATTAAACTGATTAAAGTAATCGGGTTTTCCAGAGATATTTTGACAATATTTTCGTGATAATTCAGTACATTTTTACAATAAATCTCACTTTCTTAGTGCAAAAACTTATATAGATACACATATTATTTATTACATATTTTATTATACATTATCACTTGTCCTCAGTATATTCTAAAGTTCTAGAAAAATCTCTTTTTTAAGGCAACATAAAATTGTATTGCTGAGAGATACAATCAGTCCTAAGGATTTTCATAAATATTTTCGCACAAATCTGGAAAATAACGCGAGATAGAAAAGTATTTGAGTATTTGATAAACTGCGTTTTCAAAGTTTTTTATTTAAATACTCGTAACTTTATTTTTGTTAAATCTACAAATCAGTAAGATACGTCTCGTCTTATTCCCATTGAAAAACAACAAATTTGAGTGAGAAATAATTCTGTATCTTCAGGATAGACTGCCTCCTTAATTTCAAATGAATTCGTTCAACAGAATTCATTTACAACTTGGGGAAATCCCACAAACATGATTCACTGTAATCAGAAAATTCCAAATCATAATACGATTCATAATTAATTTCCATAAATATATTGTTATAGCGTATTGCTGACATAAAGTGTATTTCACACTGTCTTAAAATTAAATTCTTAATACCGTGTGAATGGACCTGCTAATGCTGACCTATATTCTAATTAAAAATTCAGTAAATGTGATATTGAAATACATTTTTTACAGCCACCAGGTACCGGTAAATCTTTCCTAGCAAAGGCAGTAGCAACAGAAGCCGACAATTCCACCTTCTTTTCCGTCTCTTCCTCCGATTTGGTGAGCAAGTGGCTCGGAGAATCCGAGAAACTCGTCAAGAATTTATTCGAGTTGGCCCGCCAACATAAACCTAGCATCATTTTCATCGATGAAGTGGATTCTCTTTGTTCGTCTCGATCCGACAACGAATCGGAATCGGCACGGAGAATAAAAACCGAATTTCTAGTACAAATGCAGGGTAAAAATTTATGTTAAGTTTATCAAACAATGTTCGTGGTGTCTATCTGACCGGGAAACCAGGAATTAAAAATTATCAGTCGGTAGACACTTTGAAATAGATTTTATCATTTGAATCTGAAATAACGAAATTTCCAGGAGTGGGAAATGACAATGACGGTATCCTTGTCCTTGGGGCGACGAATATCCCCTGGGTTCTGGACTCAGCAATCAG
>JAWWLR010000155.1:65083168-65093678 GCA_035041075.1 Acraspis erinacei | reverse complement strand
TATGAGGGAATCGGTCTGGATCCGAAACGTCATATTTGTACATTGCCGAATAAATAGTCTGGAAGATGTCGATCAAGTAAGGTAATCAGTGGTTTCCCAGACGTTAAATTAAGAAGTTTTACATCCCGAAATTCTTTATATAACATTGATTCTATAATATTCTGGAATCACTATTAACCTTAGCATTATTCTTGACCGTTTAGATTGATGGGTGATTACGTAATACTATTCAGCGTCAAAAATCAAACAATTTTATTTTTAATTAATATTCAATATTTTTTAAAGAGCCTGTATATTTCTGAAAATTTTTTTTGATGCTATTTCCATTTCTTAAAACGGAAATTAATGTCTGCGTTATTGATTTATTATCACGTTATTCTTTACAAGTCTTTAAATTCAAAGTTTTTGAAGCATACGACTTTTCAGTATAAAAATATATGTACATATTTCCAAGCACGGGAATATCGAAATATCACAGTAGTAAAATTTTGCGAATCTTTCAATTTTGAGAGTAAAACAATTTTTAAATTCAGAAGCTCAAAATCCATAATTTGACATTCTTTGATTTGAGTTTTTAAGAGATTGGCAGTATTTTTTTAGATTAAATCATTCAGTTTTTATTACGTAATTTTAAATTGGAACAAATTGAAAAATATATTAGCATACACATATCTCAGTTTGAAAGCTTATATAAATTTAATTTCATAGAACTTGAAGTTTAAGATCTATCGCGTTTAAAAGCTTAGGATATTTATTTTAAAATTTAAAGACAGCTAATTTGAAAGGCTTTGAAATTTGAAATTATTTATAGTTGCAATACCATTTTTTGAACGTGGACGTTTTTTACTTAGTTCATAGACCACTTCAAAATTGTCAATCAATGCAATATTAGTTTCATTAGAAGTTGGATTTTTTAATCTAGAAAAGTAAAGATAAATTTCTGTAAACGAAATGAAAAAAGATATTTAGAATACATTTTTTCAATTTAAAATAAGTTCTACCAACCAACTACGGAAAATTTTAATCTTTTTTTGACATTTCAAAAAATTTTAACTTGATCAAAAATTATTTTTTATCAAATATGTTTATATATTATTATTTGTTATTGCAAACTGTACGCATCAAACATTGGCAATCTATTTTGCACACATTTTTTTGCACATAGGTTTTTAATTTAACAAAAATGAAAACTCTTAACTCTTGTATGGTGACTGAAAGAGATTTTTAAAAAATTGAAAAGAAGCAAAAGTTATCGTGGTAGAGTAACACAACTTCTGTTACTATTTAAGATTAGCAAAACTTATTCGGCATCCTTTACATGTTTAGAGTTCGTCTCGAGAGGCCTGAGCCACCATGGTGTTCAACAAGAGGGACTTGGCGAAAGCATTCTCTCCCAGTAAAATAAAAAAATTCACCAAGAAGAGACTCTCGGGCGGTGTGAAGCCCAGTACAAGTGGAACTACAATGCGAGGCGAAGGTGCCGAAACCAGCATCAAAGTTATTGTTCGCGTCAGGCCACACAATGAGCGCGAGAACCAAGAAAATTACAGAACAGTTATCAAAGTCGTGGATGACCAAATGCTCATCTTTGATCCAAAAGAAGAGGAAAACCCATTTTTCTACCGCGGTGTCGTGCAGAAAGGTCGAGATTTGTTAAAAAAGCAGAACAAAGAGCTTCAATTCGTCTTCGACAAAGTCTTCAATATGGGTTCCTCAAACCAGGACATTTTCGAAGGTAGCACAAAAGATCTGATCATCAATTTACTTGATGGCTACAACTGTTCCGTCTTCGCTTACGGAGCAACTGGCGCTGGAAAAACTCACACGATGCTCGGCAAAGATGACGATCCTGGAATAACTTTCCGAACGATGGCAGAACTTTTCAATCAAATTGAGCTGCAGAAAGAGAACAGAGATTTCGAATTGGGAGTGACCTATTTAGAAATATACAATGAGAACGTTCAGGATTTGTTGCACAAAAGTGGACCTCTTCATTTGAGAGAAGATGGCAGAGCGGGAATTATCGTCGCGGGACTTAAAATTATCACGATTCACAGTCCAGATGAATTGCTTTCCCTTCTGGCTAAGGGGAATAGGAATCGAACGCAGCATCCGACTGATGCGAACGAGGAAAGCAGCAGAAGCCATGCAGTCTTTCAGGTCTACGTAAACATCACGAATAAATTAGACGGACAAGTAAAACACGTAAAACTGTCTATGATTGATTTGGCTGGATCAGAAAGAGCTTCTGCAACTGGATGCAAAGGGGCCAGATTCAAGGAAGGAGCAAACATTAATAAATCGCTTCTGGCTCTTGGCAACTGTATCAATAATTTAGCAGATGGTATCAAACACATTCCTTACAGAGAATCGAAATTGACTAGATTGCTGAAAGATTGTCTCGGTGGGAATTGTCAGACTGTCATGATCGCAAATATTAGCCCGTCTAGCATGAGTTATGAAGACACTTGTAACACGCTGAGGTACGCAAATCGGGCGAAGAAGATCAAGACAAATATTAAGAAGAACATTGTTAATTGCCAGATGCACGTCTCGGGGTATATTAAACTGGTAGAGGAACAGAAGAAGGAAATCGCTATTCTAAGGCAACAGATGAAGGCGCTGGAGAATGGACCAAGAGTGGCTTCTTCGGAACCGCAGGATCTGAAAGTTGAAGAAAATACGAATAAATTGTTGATGGAGATGAGTGATCGGTTGGAGGATTTGTATAGTAGGAAGAGGAATTTGAATGAGAAGATTTTGGCACTCGAGAGCTCGGACAAGATCTTGTGCTGCAGGATTAAGTATAAGAAGGCTGCGGATGATAGGCTGCATAATTTGACGAGCGCGGTGGATGCTTTAACCCAAGAGGAACAGAATGCGAGTGGAAAGCTGAGACTTAATAAATCCTTGCAGCACTTTAAGAGACAACGGGATGGCATCAGATCGCAGATGGAGACAGTTTGGAATGATCTCAAAAAGGTTTGTTTGTTTATAATATTACAGGGCGCACAGTCTTTCCCTTTTTTCTTGAAATTCCCCATTTCCCTTATTATCAAAAAATTTCCCATTCTTTTCCTTTCCTCCTTAATTATACGACATTTGATAGTACAATATTTGTATTGCTCGAAAAATTCTCTGAAATTAGTCAGTGTACCCATTATTGAATACATAATTTACACGTTTCCAGTGTTAAAACATTAAAAATACACTTAAAAAACAATTTTGAAGCTGAAATATTTTAAAGCATATTGAAAATTTGAAAACTGGAGGCCGAAGTTGTTATCCAATATAAAATAGGAACAGTTACAAAATATATAGAACTTTTTAAAGAAGTAGTAGAAGGTGAACACTTTTTAGTTGAAATGCATCAAGTTAAATACTTAATTAGAAAATGGAATATTCCAAATTCATCAACTGAAATGTTAAATGTTCTAAAATAAGACAAACCTGAAGTTTATTTAGCGTAAACCAAAGAAACATTTTAACATTTTGCTTTTTCGGGGAAAAAACTGGTCTTAATTTACGTTTTTTGGGACTTCATTTTTTTCAGTTTTGTTACGTTAAATAATACAACTATTTTGCTACCATTTTGTAAAAAAATGACGTTAATGACTTTAAATCTATTTTAAAACTTATTTGCTGATTGGCTAAAATAACATCCACCATCTCAAAAACCGAAATTTCAAATAGTTTCAAGGAGTTTAAAAAAAATCGAGATATTTTAAGAAATTCTAAGGGATTTAACTGATTTTAACTGATTTCAGGGACTTAAAAGGAATTTCCGTAGTTTAAAAGCTTTTAGAATATTTTAAAAGATTCCAAGGGATTTCAGACTATTTCAAAATTTTCAGGAATTTTAAGAGATATTAAAATTTTGAAGGTAATTCACGAGATTTCAAAATATTTCAATGAATTTATAGGGATTTTAACACCTTCGTGATTTTATAGGATATTCAAGGACTTTTAGGATTTAAAAAATTGCAATCGATTTCAAAAGGTTTAAAAAATTGTAAGGATATTTACAAATTTCGAATGAATTTCGAGGATTTCAAGGAATTTTTACGGAATTTACCAAATTTCGAGGAATTTTATAACATTTGAGGGATTCAAAGAATTTCAGAAGAAATTAAAAGATTCCATAAGATTTTAAAGAATTTATAACAATTGGAGAATTTTTCTGGGATTTCAATAGAATTAAAGGGTTTTGAAACGATTTCAGTGAATTTATAAGATTTCAAGTGATTCCAAAGGTTTTTTTTTTTAATTTCGCAGAATGTCAAAGGGTTTTAAAGACGTTACATATTTAAATATGCTGTACGGGGCTTTAGTTTATTTTTGCGGTATTACTGGGAATTTCACCAGATTTAAGCTATTTTCTCAATTTCAAAGGATTTTAATAAGTTTAGGTTTAGTTGGTTTGGTTTTCAAAGAATTTCATAGTATCGAAAAGTTTTCATATGATTTAGAATAAAATTATAAGATTTTGAGGGATTTAAAAAGATTGACTTGAAGGATTTCAAAGCTTTTAGAGTTTTTAAGAAGATATGAAAGGATTTCACGAGATTTGATTGGGGATGTATATTCTATGCCAATTAAAAAAAATAACTATTGACACAAGCCTCAGACCGGTCCCTGTATCCCCTATTTGATCAATATTTGATCCCTATGGTATTTTTAAAACTTCTAAAGCATTTAATTTGAAATATTTAAGAAAATTTTAAAAGATTCCAAAAAAATAATTAACTAATTTAATTAATTTTAAGAGATTCCAAAGGGATAAAATATTTTAGGGTAAATCATTTCCTATATTTTTGGAAGATATTGAATTGATTTTACAGGACCTATAAGGTTTTAAGATATTTAAAAAGACTTCTAGGGATTTTATAAGGTTTCCGAGGATTTCAGTGATTCCATGGTTTTTAAAAATGTTTTCAGTGTATTTTAATAAATTTTCCAGGGTTTTAGGAAATATTGCCAGATTTCACGGGATTTAATAATATTTTAGTGGATTTTAAAGAATTTATTCAAGAGAAGTGAGGTATGTCGCACGGTTTCAAAGAGTGTAATATTTTTGACATTGGTTTTTAGAATCACCCTGAATTCTTATAAATTTATCCTGAATTCTTTTAAATTCTTTGGAATTTTTTCATTAACTTAAATTCTTCTAGATTTACTTAATTCAATGAATTTTTTTGCTGATAAATTTTTTGTATTTATTACTTCCAGAGAATCATCTTATAAAATGATCAAAGGATGTGACATGCTCAAATACCTTTATTACTGACCTCACTTTTACAGTTTACTGAATTTTCTTTGAACTTAAGAACTTTTTTTGTAAATAAAATATCTGAATAAAACTTTGGAAAATCTATCACCAGACCATAAACTACGTTTATGTACTTCGTTTCAGTAGGAATTTTTCTAAAAATTATTTTTAAAGAGATTAAAACTAGGAAAATTTGTTGTAATATTTTCTTTGCACCTTCATATTTTTGGAACCTAAGAGCTTTTTTTATATGTGAAATATCGTCCTCAAACTTCAAAAAATGCAAGAGCCGACAGTAAAGTACGTTTGTGTACTGTTTTTTTACATCTCACACATATTTTAAATATAAAAGAGTTCTTAGGTTCAAAAAATGTTAAGGTTACAAAGAAAATATGTCCAAAACTGATCCCAGTTTTAATTTCTTTGAAAATAATTTTTAGCAAAATGTCAAGGGATTTCAAAAGATCTTTCAGGATTTAAAATATTTTAGGCAATTTTAAAAGGTTGCAAAGATAATCTTAATTAATTTTAGGAATTTAATGGGATTTCAAAAAATTTGAAATCTTTCGGGGTATTTAAAAGTAATGTCAGGCATTTACAAGAACTTTAAGAAGTTTAAAGAGATTTCCAAGGTTTCGACTAACTTAAAGAGGATTTTAATATTCTAATGGGTTTCAAAGAATTTATTCACAAAGAGTGAGGGATTTCTTAGAATTTCAAATATGTTTTGCAATTAATTTGAAACTCGTCCTGAACTCTTATTAATATATCCTGAATTCTTTTAAATTCCTTTAAATTGTTCTAAATTCACTCAGTTCTACGCAATTCAATGAACTTTTTCATATATTTTAATTGTTTTTAATTCACTTGATTGCTTTTTAAATTCAGCTTCATTTTTATGAATTTCTTCTAATTCCTCTCATTTCCTTTTAATTTCTCGAAATTCACTCAAAGTTGATTGTAATTGGTCTAATTTTTTCGATTTAAAAAATTTTTCCAATTAATTTGACTTCTTTTGAATTTAACTTGAATGTTGTGTTAGAAATTAGCAGGGTTTCAAGTGTTTAAAGAGGTTTGCATGTTTTTCGAGATTGACCCTGTGAATTCTTTTGAATTGTGTTGAATTTGTTAATTTACTTGAATTCTTCCAAATTCACTCAAATCTATTTAATTCAATGGATTCAAATTTTTATTATCGTTTTTATTTAATTTATCCTAAATTCTTTTAACCTCACCTTGAAGTCTTAGACATTTCATCAAATTCTTTTTAAATTCCATTTAATTTTCTAAGCTAATTTCGAAGTTATTAATTTCAATAAAGTATCTATTTTCATATTTTTAAATTGTTTTCAATTCATTTGAATTTTTTTAATTCACCTTACATTTTTATGAACTTCATCGAATTCTTTTCGTTTTCCTTAAATTTCTCTACATTCATTCAAATTTTACATAAATCAATGGCATTTGTCGATTAAATTATGTGTCCAATTCATTTGAATTGTTTCGAATTTAACTTGAATTGTATAATGATTTGAAACAAAATCAATCCTTTCTTCGACCGACAATATTTATGAATTATAAATCGTAGATTTTTTGGTCCTCATAAATTAAAATAAAATTGAGCCAAAAAACATTTTTTCGAACGCAGAATTTATTTTTATTAAAAAATCCTGTTTTTAATCCTTGAAGTTTCGATACAATGCTTACCTTTTTTAAAATTTTTTAACCTAAATAATTATATTTTTACAATTAGAAGTATTAAAGAGGACAATCATGATGAGTAATTTCGTAGATTCATATACATTTTTTACCTGAGTTTTAGAACTTTGAATTAATCAAACATAAGATTAATGTCGAAGAGTAAAAAACAAAAGACATCAAAATAAAGAACGATGTCATTTGGAAATTTTCCCAGTCTAAATTATTTCTTAAGTCAATTTTAAAACTATGAAAATGGTTATTTTCAAATGTCAAAGAAATGAAAGAGACTTTAATCAATTAAGGAATACATTTTAAAAAAAAAGGAACTTCTAAAACTCAGGTGAAAAATTTATATTAATTTACGAAATTATTAATCATGACTGTTCTCTTTTACATGACTAATTGTAAAAATATAATTATTTAGGTAATACTTTTTGAAAAAGGTACGCATTGTACCGCAACGTCAAGGTGTGAGAAAGGACGTTTTAATCATATAAATTTCGAGTTGTAAAAAAATTTTTTTGGCTCAATTTTATTTTAATTTATGAGGACCGTAAGACATAAAGAAAAATCTATGATTTAAAATACATTAACTTTGAGCGCGAAAAAGAACCTTACGATCGTGACAAAAAGTAGCCTTTCGTCCCTATATTTTATCCCATAGGGATGTGAGGCCTGTACACACTATTTTGAATTACTCAAATCAGTCCACAGACCTGTATTACAGTAGTCTGTCGGCAAGTGGCTTCGCTCTGGAGTTTTATTTTTCTGCAGTTTTCCACTCCCCTGAGCAAATTTTCAAGCGAATGAAATTGAGTATGTCAGCCATTACACGAAGGCTTATTGAAAATTGTGTAATTTCCGAAGGTGAGGTTTACTCGAAGGGTTAAGGTTTGCGAATCTCCTGTGAGAGTGGAGGATTTACATATGTAAAACCTTCAAAAGTATACCTGAAGAAATCTAAACCTCCATTTTTTTCAGGTTGAAGAAGAAATCCAGGCCCTTGATCTCGAAATAAAATCCAAGGACCTCTCCGACAAGCTCTGTGACAAAATATCTTCTCTACAAACAGAAATCGAGAAATCTCGTCTCCAACAACAATGCGAACACAGCAAGCGAATCAATAGCCTCCAGCTTTGCGAGATGCACTCCGTATACACCATGACTAAAATGCTCATCTTGACAGTTCAGACCTATTATGACATGATGCGAGGCTACGGAGCCGTAAACGAAAAAATGAAGGTTGAATTCAAGAAGCTCATCAAATTACTCGAGGGAGTTCGTAGCATCAAATGGTCTGACCTGAGTTCAACGATTCCCGAGGAAGATTCTTACAGCATGACTATCCTCAGCCTTGACGTACTCGCGGATCCCTCGTCCAGAGAAATGCCCATTTTCCAACCGGTTTCTCTCATCGAAAACGAGATTCAACCTCCCCCAAAATTGCCCAACGGAACTCCCACAGGTGTTATCACCACCATCGACCCCCACAATTTGACTGTAACTCTAGAAGAACCTTCTCTAGAAAATCTAGAAGAAATCGAGCCAGTAAACAGCATCGAAGTCAGCAAACTCAATAACACAGTCAACCTTCAAGATCCGAAATTAAAAAAGCGCATTCTTGCAGATAAAAACGTCGGTCCAGGTAGAACTCCGCCGAAACAGGTGAAGAAAATCTCTCCCAAAAGCAGGGTCCTCCAAAATGGAAGCGTCATCAGTGGAAAGGAAAACAACAAAGATCTTCCACGAAACCAGTTTGTTATGAGTGCCAAGAGCCTCGCCATTTTGAACAAACTCAAGACTGACAAGCTCAAACCTTTGCCTCAAGCTCCGAGCCATGCTTTTGGAAACAATGAACAATCTGAAACGACACTCAAGGCTGTCAGAGGTAAAGAAAGGCGGTTCCTCACATCCACGCACCATCCTTACCACAAGCAGTTCGTCAAACCGAAGTAAGTTTCATATTTAAAAAAAAGCGTTCCGCTTGATAAAACCTAAACAATATGACTCTGTTTTGCTGAATTAAATTTGTAACCATGCACATGAAACGAATTTTAATTTTAAACCGGAATTCATATTGAATTTGCGAGCTTTTGCTACTATGAATTAGTTCCTTAGTTAAGATTACTTTGACGCTTAATTACGGTTGCTATTAACTTCCAGATTTGCTCCAGCTGTACCTTCGTCGTCTAGAGTCCAATGGTAGTTTGGGCGAGTCTAGCGATTTTAAAGAGTATTTTTTATATGTGTACAAGACAAGGTGTAAATATTATATTTAGAGGTAGGGCGCCGAAGCCAGTAATGAGGACTGAAATACACTAGATAGCTGCACACAGGTTTTTTTTTTTATTTGTGATTTTGCTTCTTATCGATTGATTTTGAAATTCTTGGTTTTCCGAATCCGACTCACATATTTTTTTAGATAAATTGTTAGAGTTTGTTTATTGGTAAGAGAAAGAGAGAACAATTTTTAATTAAGCTACATTAGATTAATGAAGAAGAGTTCATCTACTTTTATTATTTTGTGTCGAGCGAAAATATTTGTATTTATTTTCAGCTCACACTGAATTAAATTTGAATTGGAGTTTATTTTCCGGAAGTATTGATGTAAGTCGTGACACATTCTGGAATTTAAAGATCAATAAAGAACGGTACCAAAGAATATCGTCTGATGTACTTTTAGAAAAAAAATTGATCAGGCCGGATTCAAAATCAATTCGAGCAGAGAGTTTTTTTCTTTTAAGAAAGGACATCTGGAGAAAAGCAACGGGGATTCCTTTAGTAATTAGTACATTTATTTTTTACTCTATTTTATAAGAATGATCGATTTTGTTTTAAACTAAATCAATTTAAATTAAACTTATTGGGCTATCAATTAAAGTGAATTCTCGTAGTTGTTCTCGTAGAATTACGAGTCGTAATTTAAGGGTCTAATATTACAAACTAGAGCACAAAAGAAATTGCATAATGTTTCACATTCTTACAATAAACGAAGAACATTGATTTGAAATCGATGTCTGTTAAGTTACCTTTGCCATTACTGACTTCCTAGCCTATATAGCTAATTATTTGAGTTTTAATGCAGTATTTTTAATAACGGATTGCGAATCTCACGCTTCAGGATAAGAGATTAACGAGGAGCTTAACAAACAAAATCCTACGATTGCATTATAGATTATAGCGTTCGCTCTAAGCGCAAAGGAAGCAATGAAACTTTTATAACTTGATTTTGACACTTTGTAATATTTTCAGCTCAATAATAAAGTATTTATGTATAAAATTATCTCTGGATACAATTAAATATAATAAAGATAAAGGCCATCGTCGTGATGTTCTAAATGAAGAAAATATTTTCAGTCATTCTTGTTGAGTACATTTTTGGGATTCATCGTTTTGATTCAGTTTCGGTCGTCGTGACTTCCTTCTTTTCTTTTAGCAAATTATTTCCTAAGGCAGCCTGTGGAATAAAATACATTTTTGTTAATAGAAAAAGTAGGAAATTAATTATTATTAATTTCGAAGTTTTCATTCAAATTTTCA
>JAWWLR010000155.1:64818273-64832414 GCA_035041075.1 Acraspis erinacei | reverse complement strand
AGCGCATGCGTATTGCATTACATTGTTCTTGTCCTTTATCTCATTTTATCATCAACATAACTTATATGTCAAAGAAATAACATTGTAAATATAGGAGAGCATTAAGTGTGCTGTTGAGATCTCCAAACTTTACATCTTTACTGAAGTGCGCAAAATATAAAAATTGCAAAAATAAACATTCATATTTTGTGGTTATGTTGCCGAATTTAGACCTGAACCAAAGATATTATCTTTGCCTGGACTTTTCACAAAAAAGTGCTAGAAGTAAATATCTGCGCAGATGGGTTCGAATGCTCTCATTTAAAAAAAATGTATTTTTTACTGGAAATTTGCACTCTTTAAACGAAATATGGTTCATTTTCTTTATATTAGGATATATGATATGTTAAATAATGCCTAAAGATTGTTGAATAATCTTCTCTCAATATTAAATTTTTTAAGTTTTTGATAATTGAAAAGCTGTCGGTATGTCAGCTGACATTTGATAAAATGGCCGAAATAATAACGGTCTTTAAAATTTAGTGATTCTGCCTTGCCCATGCGACACAAGGGACAAGAGTTTCCAAAATATAAGTAAATCATACATATGGTCAAACATTGCCTCATAAATATGTGTAATTCAAAATTTCAGTGATAAAAAACGAAGTGTAATTTTTGTTATTCAAAAAGTAGGTGAATTTACTCATATCTCTGCATTTTCCATATTTTACTCTTCCAATCATTCGTAATCTATTAAAAATATAGGATTCATATGATTTAATTTTCCAAACTAAACTAAACAAAAATAAAATAATTTTTTGCAGTGATATAGGTATATTTTTATATAATTTCGACACAGTATTTATTATTGTAATAATTAAGAAATGGAGGTTGAACATTGTCAATTCTTTGTAATAAGAAAAAAGCGCTACTGTCGAATGACAGTAAAAAAAGGGAATAAATTTTGCGGAGAACACCAGCAGAATCAATCTGATATCAAAAAAGAGGTGCAAGCTAAAAAAAGGAGGATAGCTTGTCCTCTGGATTCAACTCAGTAAGTATTCTATTTTCGAATCAAATTACATTTCTTTATCTAAATCACATAAATTTTAGAGAATATTTTCAGCACGTGTTACGAGGCCAAGCTAGCCAAACATTTGAAGGTTTGTAATGCAAAAACCGACGAGAATTCTTTGCCTCTTTATATTGTTCAAGGAATTAATTTGGGGGATGTTTCTTTGAAACAACCAACGCATGTTCGACTTTCGTTGATTAGCCAATCAACAGTGGATGCTGTGATAACTAAAATCAATTCTGCTTTTGGTATAAATCCCTTATTAATAACTTTCATCAATATTTTTTTAATTAAACTATTCTCTATCAAACAAATGTATTTTTTTCCAAATATTTTCAGACCGTTTACCAGTGACTCCAGAATTAATTTTAAATCACAAAGTACTTGAAGAGGAGTTGAAGAATCCTATTTATGGAAATTCAGCAAAGAAACATTTATTTCAAAATGCTTCTTTGCTGGCTCATTTAGAAAACGCTCAACTTATTCAGGATAATACGTGTTTTATTGAGTTTGGTGCTGGAAAAGGTACAGCTAAAGTGTCTTTAAATTAAAAATAAGGGACGCATTTTATTTTTTATAGACTGATTTACGGATAATTTATTAATTTATGATATTTTTCAAATATTAATATTATGTATAGGTAAACTGACATATTGGTTGGCTCAGGCAATAAAAGGACAGAGTGGATCGTCTCTTTTACTGATTGACCGTTCAAGTCACAGGCATAAAAGAGATAATAAATTAAAGAACGAAGGCAACCCTCTGAATGTCAAACGAATACGTGCAGACATTGCGGACTTGAAATTAAATAAAGTAGAAGAAATCGGAAATCTTGGTGTTGTTGGTGTAGCTAAACATCTTTGTGGATCTGCAACAGGTACTTTCTTTTTTTCCTAATGTTTTTAAAAGTAATTATTAATAAAACAATTGTTGAAGATCGTTTTCTACTTTTTGAATATTTAAAAGATTTCTAAACTGAATATTAAAGAACGTCTTTTTCAGAAATGCATATTTCAGTCAATTTATTTTAATTGTTTAGATTTTACTTTAAGATGTTTAGCATCAGCGAAAGAAGACGATCCGAGTTGCAAAATAAATGGACTCATTATCGCATTTTGTTGCCACCACCGCTGTGAATATTCTTCTTACGTTGGCAAAAATTATTTAGAATCTTGCGGTTTCACTTATGATGAATTCCCGATTCTATGTAGTGTCGCTAGTTGGGCAACTTGTGGTTTTGAAAAATCTGCAAAATTTAACAAAGAAGATTCTGTCAAAAAACAAGAACATATTGCGTAAGAATTCAAATTAAATTGCCCTTTACAGTTTACAGGGTGGCAGATCGACCAGGAAACCGAAATATTAACAAGAATTTTCGAGATCTGGAATTAAAATAAAAAATAAATATGAAAATTAGAATCGTATGATATTTAAATTTGTTTGATACTGAACGTTTGGAGTTTTATATCTGTAAATATAATTTATTTTACAATATGGTTCTGAAACAGTTCAACATTAACAATGTTCAAATTTTCAACAAATTAGTTCAACGTTCAACACAGTAGTTGAGTTTTCAGATAAGAAAAATGAAGTCTCAGAGAAAAATCTAACAGTTGATATTACAAAAAAAAATTTTTAAATAAAAAAACATATCAAATATAAAAAATACGAATTCTCATAAAAAGTTGAATTCTCCACCAAAAAATCCATTTTCAACCAACTAGTTTACTTTTTTAACTAAAAAATTAACTTCCATCAAAGTTGATACATTTTCAAACAAAAAAGATTAATTTTCAACTAAGAAATTGAATTTTCAACCGAAAGATACTTTATTTTCTAACAAAAATAAAACAGTTTAATTTTTCCAAAATGACCAATTGTTAACCAAACTTTTGAGTCTTTAATGTAAATTAATTAACTTTCAACCAAATAGTGGCATTTTTAAATACAAAAGATATATTTTGAACCAAACGAAAAAAAAAGATGAAATTTCTATCAAAAGAGATCATTTTTCACCTAAACAGTTGATAGATTGTTAAATGCTATAAAAACAATAATAAATAAATAAAAATACATTTATTTGATGAAAATATTCCTTATTTTATGTATTATTATACTATTTATTTATAATTACGAAGTGTCTCGTCCCGAAATTCGGGATGACTAGTTCAATATTTGTCATAACTCTCAATTTTTCGGGATTAGACGCAGCCTTATTATTCAAAACAATTTTATAATTGTTTAGATTTAGGAATTATATCATTTGAAAAGTTTTCCGTATCGGCAATTTTATAGTGTCGGTTATTTTATAATGTTGGCAATATTACGACTCAGTATTTCGGTAAATTTACACTTTGAATTTAACAATTTTAATTGTTCCATTACTAAAATTTTGAAAATGAAATTTTTTATTTTTATCTAGAACATTTCAAAAAATTTCACAGGGATTTCAAATATTTTAATGATTTTAAACAAGTGCAAAAGATTTCACACAAATTAAAAAAAAATTCATAAGTATTTGAAAAGATTTTAAGAATTTCAGTTTCCATATAGGGTGCTTTTAAAAGACCAGATTTCAAATATTTTAAACAATTTCAAAGGTTTCGATCAATTTGTGAAGATTTCTAAAGATTTCAATTATTTGAAATAAACACAAATGGTTTCTCAAACAATGATTGAAGAAAGATTTCATAAATATTTCCAAGGTTTCAAAATATTTCACAAAAATTTTAAAGGTTTTATAAAAATTTCATAACGATGTCAAAACAAAAAAAGAGTTTCAAAGATTCCAAAAAGGGTGCAGTACACCAGATTACAAAGATTTCGAAACATTTCAAAGATTTTAAACGATATCAAATGTTTCGAAGATTTCAATAGATTTCATAAAAATTTCGAACATTTCACAAAATTTTAAAGATAAACCAGATTTGTGAAATTTCAGAACATTTCACAATGATTTTAAATGAATGCAAAATACTTCAGAAAGATTTTACAAATATTTCAAAGGTTTTATAAAAATTGTATAGAGATGCGAAAAGAATTTCAGATTTCAATAAAAAAATTTAATTTCAATGTTTTCAAAATATTTTAATAATTTTAAAATAAAAATTTTAATTTAAAATTCAAAAAGATTTTTCAAAATTCAAAGATTTAAAATAATTTCAAAGTTTTTAGAATATTTTAAAAGATTTTATAAAAAATTTATATATTTCAAAAAGATTTCAAAGATTCAGTGATTTAAAATAAACACAAAAGATGTAGGAAATATTTCACAAGTATTTCAAAGAATTTATAAGGATTTCAAAAGATTTCAGGATTAACCAAAATGTTAAGATTTCAAAGGTTTTACACCTTTTCAAGAGGTTTCAATAAATTGTAGAAGATTTCAATGATTTCAAATGAACGCAAAAGTTTTAAGAAACAAAGATTAAATAAATATTTCAGATTTCATAAGGATTTCAAAAAATTTCACAAAGAATTCAAAGAGTTTACAAATATTTAAAAATATTTCCAAACATTTCACAAAGTCGACTTGTGTTTGCAAAAAATTAAGGATTTGTTTATTTATGATTCTGCTTTCTTTAGGAATTGATGACCAATAAAAAATAAAAGGTTTCATCTTTTACATGTACAACAAACGGTTATGAAACGGTTTGAAAATTTTCATCATTCAATTTTTAATGTTTCAATTTAGAGCATTGAGAATAATAGCGTGATATTTTTTAACCAGAAACCATTAAACTGTTCAATTTATAGAAGCTAAAAATGTATTAAATCCTTATAAATAAACAATCCTTTCAATAAGATGGTTGAAGATTAAACATTTTAGTTGAAAATTCATCTCTCTTGTTTGAAAATAAACTTAACTATTATATTGAAATTTTTGTTTAAACTAAATTTTGTTAAGGTTCAACTATATAAGTTTAAAATTCAAGAGTTGCATTTTGAGTGCTTTAATTTTCTGTTCTTCTTTGTTTACTTTAAATGCCCATGAACATTTTTTGCAAACCGGAAAATGACCGGGAAGTTTTTCCTCGATTCAAACTGCCACCCTGCATTCATATATTAATATTATACATTCATTTAAAAATGATAGCAATAATTTCTGTTTTACTTAGAAACGATACTCGGAGTTTCAAGGAGCGGGAAGAAATGGGAAGAAGGGTGAAAATGTTATTGAACTGGGGTCGGTTACAATTCCTGAAATCCGCAGGATTTGATTGTCGGCTGGTTCATTACACATCAGTTGATATTTCTTTAGAAAATGTTTGCATCATAGCTGAACTACGCAAAGAGTAATTACAATAGTTACAAAAATTAATATTATTTATAGGACGTTTATTATTCAATAAAAAGATATTATTTGTTTAATTTTTCGGAAAGATTTTTTCTAGATTTCTTTTATTAAAATTTGTCTAATGGGTTTCAATCTATAAATTTAAAAATAATAATTATTTTTTAATCTACGGCTTTGTTGCGCATTACTTCTGCGCGTAAAGTGACGAACCTTACCTGAATGAACTCACCTTTAATTTCTACAATGCTGACGTCACCATTCCATCCCCTCCAGTTCGTTCCGCCCCGCCCAATACAACTCATGCAACTTGAGGAATGTACTATGTAGTGGGCTCAGTACCAAACATTTTGTAAAGTTGATTAAACTCGTTCGGAAATTCGGGAGACTCATGTCTCATTTTATCATCAGATTCAATTTTTTTATATAAAGAAATTAGTGATTGTTTATAAACATCGAGGGATAACAAAAATTCACTTTCTCTTGAATGGTACGTAACCCACTACCTTGCGATGTCTCATTGCTCAATCTTCAACCGTCAGCCACGCTGTACAAACTTATTTTTTTAGACTTCCTATTGCAGAGAGAAAATTGTAAACAAAAGCTTTTTTATATTTATTTAATAAACTTTCATAAAGATAATTTTGTATAAGGATGTTCAAAGAGTTTAGAAATGTGTTGTGTATGTGTAGTTCAATTGATAGATTGTCGCCGCCACGCCTTCGATATTAATTATGAGCTCTATTTAGTGCGTTTTACGCAGGTTATTTTTCCTGAAAAAGGGAAAGTTTTTACCGTTTTGTAGCATTTTGTAGTTTAGTGTTTGTTTTGTTTATAGGGATTTTTAAATTTGAATTCTTAGGTAATTTTGTAATTTGTTATTGCAATTTAGTTTCATGTTATTTATTTGCTTCAATCTTGCTTTGAATTTTAATATATTGAGGAAAGATTTATTACTTAATTATCAGTGTTTCGAGTTAATTTTGTAGCAATTATAATAAATAGTTTGATCACTTATGGTAATTTTTAGTCATACGAGTGGATATGTGAGCGTTATCTGGCTGTACAGTATTGCTTTTAATTAATTAATTTTTATATCATTACGAAATTAATTTTTGAAACTTGTCAATTGTTTTAAAAAGTTTTTAATATTTTTAGGAAATTTAAAAATTAAATTGAGTTTTCAATTGTTGTATCAACAATTAAAAGTTTTTTGCAAAATCGAAGAGAACTATTTTTGTCGAAAAAATCTTTTACAAATTGTGGGATTTTTAAGCTAATAATTTGAAATTAAAAACTAAAATTAGTTGTTTTCTTCAAAAACATTTACCATAAAAATATTTCCATAAATAAATGTATTTGATCAATTTTCAGATTAACGAAGGCTTAAAAATTAAAGCATATTTCAACCCATTTTATAAACTCTTTTAACTCTTCTGTTCCACTTAAATTTACTGGCACTAGATAAATAAACACGGTTATTACGCGCGCGATTATTATTATTTTTCTCATGCAATTTGTATATTCTGAAATAATAGAAAAGAAAAATAAGGACAGTAATTTTTATAGATGATGAAAATTAATATATCGTAACTTCAAATTAAAATTCTAAATTTTATTTTTGGAAGGTAATGATATTTATTCAAAAGAACCAATTACCGATAATAAAACGCTAAGATAACATGCTACTGATCAAAGTTTGTAAATATTGACTAACATAACCTAAAATTGTTCAACAACATTTTCTTTGAAATTCAATGATTTTTCATTAAAAATATCGATTTCCGGGAATGTAATGATTTTTTAAATTAAATTAAATATAATAATAATATTCTGTGAAATACAATGATTTTTACTTAAAATAACCGATTTACGGTGAAAGCAAGGCTAGCATATTCTACAATTGTACACATTTTGTAATCTTATTTGAAATATAATTATGTGTTACAAAATACAGCAATTTATGGTGTAAAGCGCTATCGGAACCTACAATTGTTTTAAAAACTGTGAATCTTTAAAAGGTAACGATTCTTGTTAAGAAATGTCAATTTTCAATAAGAAAAATACATTCTCACTGAACATTTTTTAATTAAAAATGCAAATTCCCGGTGAAAAGTATATCTGATATAATTAAAAATTGTACATTTTATTTGAAACTTAATGAGAAAAAATGGCGTAAAATAAAATAATTTAAAATTTGCCAATTTCCGATAAAACCCGCTAATTCCCAGCTAGAATCCCCTGTACGGGGTACTATATTCAACTATGACCAGAACTCAGACAACTAAGATAAAACATATCTAACATTTCCAATAAACTTCTTTTAAGATAGTATAGTAAATGAAAAAATAAAATAAATTCTTTACAAAATGATTGAACACGTTAAATATCCTTTTATTTATTTCTTTTTTTTTTCAGAAATAATTAAGTATAAAATGTCCGTTTTAGAAGACCGCATTGCTTACAAAGAGTATAATCCTGGACCGTATCTATTTGGCGATTTTACTCCATTTTACGTCACAATCACTATCTGCTCAGTAATTGGACTCTTTCTAATTATCCTGAACGTTACATTTTGCTGGTGCTCACGACATCAAAACTATTGGAAAGACCGGCACACAGGTGAGTTATTAAATTAATAAATTATTTTACAAATTTGTTTAAAATTGAAAAATTTTTTTTTTTAATTTATCCAAATTTGAAGTGTTAAAAACAGTGGTTTAAAAAAATATATTTTTTATTTCCCTGCTGATTATTGATTTAGAATATTCTAAAAGTTGAT
The DNA here is from genome assembly GCA_035041075.1 of Acraspis erinacei. Classification (NCBI taxonomy): domain Eukaryota; kingdom Metazoa; phylum Arthropoda; class Insecta; order Hymenoptera; family Cynipidae; genus Acraspis; species Acraspis erinacei. The sequence goes on along the minus strand of JAWWLR010000155.1, from coordinate 64,824,284 downwards.
TTAAAAATAATTCTTTTTAGGAAATCGGTGGATTCAGCCGCTCTGGACAGTAACGCCCCACAATACTCCTCCACTTGATCTTTCTGAATTGGAACAGGGATCCCGTCGTTACGTTTACCAGAGACCGCAAGTTGTTCAATATCAACAAGACGAATTGGACGTAGCAACTACAGACCCAGAGGAGTATATTGAATTACACAAACGAGAAAGCGAAATCTAAGCCAGTCGACTTTTCTCTTCAATCGCCATTGTACAAATATTTAAATATTTTTTACATACCTCGACTATAAACTTCAAAAATGGGTTTACACGTATTTTGGCCTGCAAGTGCAGTTTTGACTCTGTTCGTCGTGGGAGTAATAATGATCTTGCTGAAGTTTGGACCGAAAATTTGTAAGACAAGACATGTGCCTTTCCCTTCCGATGAAGAATGGGAGGAAAAGGCATATTCGCGTGAAATGTCGGTTTCAATTGCGTAAAGAACTGGTGAGGATTTTCCGATTTTTGTAAATGCTATGAAAAGAAAAAACCTTCCAGCTTCTGAAACTTCTTTCTGAAAATTTCTTTAAAAATTATTCTTAAACCGTACGACTCTATAAGTTTCTGACGAAAGAAATTTTCGGGAACATAGTTTCTAAGGCTGGAAGGTTTAAAATTAACTCGCCAGAAGCTTGTGTTTTGCAAAGCTTCATCTCATCGCCGGATCTTATTTACAAATTTTCTAATATTAAATATTTGATACGTCGAGTAATTCATTTACCAATGCACATCAAGTCTCGTTTTGATTGCTATTTGAATTTAAAATGATTAGACAGTAATTAAAATAAAAAAATTGAGGATATATTTCAGTCATAGAAGAAAGACTCGTATGTGCGATTTTAAATCGTCGAATTCAACAAGTCCGTCCAATGGTAGACTCTATATAATGGGTATTTTTATCCAGATTTTTTATGAATGAGAAATTTTATAATGCTTGCTTACGACATTGTTTTGAGAAACAAATGCAAAAGCCTTTATTAGTAGTAAGATTTTAATACCGTCCACCTTTTTTATACGAGAAATTATTGCTTTTAGTTTTGTCAAATGAATTCCTGCGAGGAAACCGAGCACCTATTTTTTTTGTATTTATATTGAAGTGGCATTTTACATCTACTTTTAGAAGTAGGACTGCACAGATTTTAAAGCCAAACTGTACCGAACCATACCAGAAGTTCAAAGATTTTTTATATATATTTTTACTTTTGTAAGTGCCTATATAGAACTGTAATATGTGAATGTAATTTTAATAAATTTATATTTACCTCGAATTTTGTGATAATTATTTAACAAAAAAGGCTTGGTTGATTTTAAATCTGAATTATTTTGTGTATCTGTATTAAACACTATGATGTATATAATTTTTTTTCCAATTTTCCATGCAAAATGTGGACCGTAATGAAAAAAATGGTAAATATACACAAAAAAACACACCTTTTATGTTGTTGGACTTTTTTGTGTAAGCGACCGTTATAGCGAAAAATTCAAAATTGGATCGAATATCGAGTTGGTTTAATATTATTTAGATAAAAAACGTATGACGTATTTGTATTAAAAATGGCTACTATGTTTTCTTAAGTCTTTTTTATTCAAAGAAGGAAATTACCAGGAATTTAATTAAAACACCGGGAATTCTCTTCTTTTCAAATTATCTTAATTTAATTATATTATAATTTATTTTTGAATTTTTTTTATTTATTTCGAAATTAAACTATTTGTTTGGAAATGTATGTACTTTCTGAAAAATTCGCATTTTTATGTAGAACATTGATCTTGATGGTTGAAAATTCATCTTTTTGGTATAAAATTCAACTATTTTAGTCGAAAATTTTAATGTCACTGTTTTGTTGAAAATTATTCTTTTCTTGATCAAAAGTCAACATTTTGTATGCAGATTTGTCTTTTTTAATTGATAATTCAACTATTTTGTTCAAAATCCGCATGTTTGGTTAAAAATCAATTTTTTTGTAGGAAATTATTTTTTTCTATGCAAGTTAATCATCTTGTTTAGAAATTCAAGTATTACAGTTAAATATTTATCATTTTAGTCGAAAATTCATCCTTCAGGTTGAAAATAAAATTACTTGGTTGAAAGTTAAACTCTTTCGTTGGAAATAGATTTTTTTGGTAGACGATTCATTATTTTTATTAACAAATTAATTTCTTTGGTTTGAAATATGAGCGTTTTGATTGAAAACTTGTTTTTTCTTAGACTGGAAAGAAATTTTTTTCCACAAATTTAACTATTTTGTTGACAATTTTTTTCATTTTGGCTGAAGATTATGTTTTTATTTTTAATCTGAAAATGTAACCATTATTTCAGTTGAATATTCCATAATTTTAGTTAAACTCCATCACTTTGTTTGAAAATGTAACTATTTTTTAAAGTTAGTTTTTTTGGTGAAAGTTAATTTTTTGTTTCCAATTGAATATTCCATAGTTTTCGTTAAAATTCTTCTGTTTGGTTGAACATTATTTTTTTGATCTTATAATTTAATTATTTAAGTTTTGATTGACAATTTATATTGTTTTTTAGTAAAAATTAAATTTTTTTGTTGAAAATTCAACTATTTCAGTTGAAGTTTTATGGGTTTAGTTGAAAACTCATCGTTTTGGTTTAAAATTCAACCAGTCCAATTGAAGATTCATAATTTTAGGTGAGAATTCATCAGTTAGGTTGAACATTGAATTATTTTCTTGAAAATCCGTTTTTTGTTGTTAAAAATTAATTTTTTTAAATAAATAATTAACTATTCCGTTTCTTGCTGGAAATTTATATTTTTTAGTAGAAAGTTTAAGTATTTGTTTCAAAAGTAATTTATTTGTTGCTTCATTGTGTTAAAGAATGCCCAGTGGGCACAAATTTTGGCGACAGCTTTACGACATCGTTACGACCTCTCTTTACGATATCCTATGTCCATGTCGTTAAGGGATCTTTACGATATCGTAAAGACACGGACATAGGATGTCGTAAATACGTCGCCAAATTATGTGCCCACGTCTATTAAATATTATAACTTAATTCTTTAAGCCCATTATGTTTAGAATGAGCGTCATGAATTAAAATAAATGTTTGCGTTTAGCAGCAAGTATGAATATGTTACTTTTTGTTCACCAGGGAAATTAAAAAACCGCCGAATCGCTACCCTGTCGTTGAAAACGGTTTTTTTTAAACCTGTATTACCGTTAATCGAAAAGAATGCTTTCGAATTAAGCATTTAGGACGTTTTTGTCTGAACTGTATAAATTTTATTATTTTTAATATGTTAACTGGTAAATTAATATATTTCTAGAAATTACCTTTTCCAAAATTAGAATCCCTAAAAATTGGAAGCATTAGAACTAACATAATTTACAAATTAAAAGCATTAAAGTTCTTTCAAATTGAAACAGTTAAAATATAACTGAATTTCTTCTTCAAAAAAAAAAAAAAAATTCTCATTTTTGTAAGCGGTTTTGAAATCTCAAGCGTTTATTAAATAATAATGTCATAAATTCAAATCTATAGATTAATTTTTAATTTAAAATATCAAAATTAAAATAGTTCGAAATATAAAATGTCCAAATAAAAAAGAATGTATAATTACGTTGAAATCAAACATTTTTATAAGAGATAGGAAGCATTCAAATATACATGTATGAAATTGACACAATTTGTCAACATGTTGGCGCTTGACCCCTTATGCAGTTCTACCCTTCAATTATGAAAAAACAAAAAACAAATTTGTTACGAAAGAAAAAACTTTTTTATAATTGTGGAATTTTTACGCTTTCCAAATTTTTCTAAATCTTTTAAGGAACTGGAATTGAAAGTTTTTAAATTAAATTTTGGAGTGTTTAAACTTCCTTCAAATCTGAACCATCAAAATATTAAAATAAAAGTTCTTTTGACTTTTCACTTTGTCTTGAAATTTGACACAATTTAAAATGACAAAACTGTAATTTTTTATATTTTAGGGATACATAAATGGTAAGCATTACAATAAAAAGGTGTTTAATTCCATGCATTTCAATTTCTTTCACTTTAGACATTCGAAATGTAAAAACATTTTTAATTAGAAATATAAAAATTAAACTTTGTTCAAAATTTGGAAGTTTGGAACTTAAATAAGTATACATACCAACTTTTATTCTAATATATTAATGCTTTTCATTCTGTAAAGTTGGATACGTTAAAATTAAAGTTTTTTCTCATATTGATAGTGAAAAATAAAAAAGTAAAATGTTTTATTTAAATTAAATTAAAAAAATGTATTTTTTCAACATCATTAGTAAACAATCTGAAACTTTCCATTTATAAAAGTTTCAATTGTAGAAACTTATTGTAATAGAAATTTGGAAGAATTTGTATTCTAGTTTTTAATACCTGTTAGATTAGAATTTGGTACTTGACTACTATAATTTTCTCGAAACCAGTAAGTAAAATATATTTAAAAAACAAGTAATATATAGTATATATAATTTTTATTTTTATTGACAACATCGGGTTTGTGTTACATGTGCAATAGTTACACGTTCGTTTAGTAAATATGTTCTTATCATTTTTATTAATGACAATGTTAGTAAAGAAAATGTCTGCATCGAAGTTTTAATTCCTTTTTTAATTCCTCACTAGATTACAAGATATCGAAACTGATGGGATTCCGTCTAGTTTTCGCTAACTATATAAAATCTCGAAAAGTAACTGTCTTTTGTCGCAGCAGTGTTGTTTCTTTATTCCGTTTTTTTTTTCATTTTTTAAGTTCGAAATTTTCGCCTTAATAGCAAAATAAGTAGGTACACTTATAAAGAAGTCACTGGCGGTGACGCCCTCAAAAACTTAACAATTAAAATTGCACAACTTAAGAGTGGCGACGACTACAACTAACGAGCTTAATTACAAAATGTCTTAGCGAAAATCTCGATCGATATGGGGATGTACATTGTCCAAAAAATTTCCATAGAAAGTCCCGAGTTTCTATTATTTTTCAACACGGTTTTTGTGTATTGAACAAGTCTTCTTTTTATTTACGTACGCTTTTCGCTAAGAATGAGAGTCAAAAGTCTATGAGTACTTCTACTATTGAAAATTCGACGAAATCAATATCTAGTCGTATCGAGCACGTAAAGCATTCTTCCTATGTTACAATGCATTTAAAACATTTAAAGTTCCCTAAAAAAGCCTCAAATTTTGTCTAGCACAGAATATCAACATTTCATTTTGATTTAATTTAAAGAGAAGTCCTTTCACGGGAATTTGGTAAACTACACAGAGAAGTCAAGTGAGTATGATTAATCTTTAGTAGACATCTATCGACAATAATCGGAAGAATCCTCGCAGAACATAGGTAACTATTTTATTCTAGTAATAGATTTTACTTTAATGATGATATGGTATAAGAGATCTAGACTGAGAACTGGTGTTCCAAAAAACACCAAACTACTTGCATTGACTAACTTTTGTATAATTTGACTCTTTTTCTCGGTTTTGATTTAATAAAATCAAATTTTTGAGAACTTTTGATAGGAGCTCTTTGAAAAAGACACTCTTCAATTAATTATATATCGTACATTTCTAACGATAATCGATTATGTATGGAAGATCGCAAAGCGTTTGATACATTCAACTTGACTTTGATTTTCCTGCTCAACGGCGTTGCCTGCTCGTAGGTTCGAACGTGTCTAAATCAAAAGCAAATTTCCGAACGATTCAATACAAAAATACTGAAATTGAAAATCCTACAATCTTGAGGATTAGTTTGCAAACTTTTCCATCTTCCTTAACGATAATTAAATGCTTATTGAAATGAAAGCTATCAAACCGGAGTTGAAACTTGATATGGTAAAAAGACTACTTGATATTAATATATCGCCCATTTCAGAATCTTGTCGGACGACTTTCACCTTCAATCAAATTCTCTTTAATCTCGTTTTTCTCGAATCAGATTCAATTCTCTAGGAATCTACGGAATTTTGGGTAAAGTCCTCCGACATGA
>JAWWLR010000155.1:64759308-64773682 GCA_035041075.1 Acraspis erinacei | reverse complement strand
AGAGCATAAGAGGGCTCGGAAGTAAGCTTTTGACCCAATGCGGTAGCCCCTATGTTACATTTTGGATGGGCTGGCTATTATTTGGTCTTTTGTGCAACTTATTAACTCTTTTTCTTTTATGGTCGTGCCTCGGGTAGTCGACGAGATGAGCCACTCTGGTTCACTGAAATCGTTCTTGTTGGTGCGGTAACTAAACGACAAAGTTAGATATATAATAGACTGAGACACCATACCATGGCTGCACGACTTGCAACATGCAAGTTCTTATAAGCTCCTGAAACAGTCAAGCAGGGGGAGGACGTTGCTCCGTGGAGATACATGATCCAATACAAACTGACATGGTCGAGATATTTCGTTGACAACTGGCTTACTTTAATACGTATATTCAGGGTGGTCGAAAAATTTCAGTTTCAAAATCACCTCACTTTTCCCTGACCAATTTGTCATTTTCCATTAACATTAATATTCAAATAGACTCAACTCCCGATATAATAACAGTTTCTGGCAAGGCTTGAGGTGTCCTTGATCCTAAATATGGGGAATCCAAACGTAAAAACGCTGAGCTGCATGAAACATTTCTATTGGATTGAGATGCATGACGCAACCTAAAACAACTAATGCGCTGAGAGTGCGGCCGTCATGATATTTGTCACGTTTGACTGAGCACCGCCTATCCCTCGGTTCCGCGGCTACCCTCACCTAGAAACTGCGAAGTACATTAATTCTAGGATTATCGTAAGCCAGGGGTTTTTATATCGGGATTTGAGTGTACAAATATTTTAATCTTGTAACATTTTTCACATAGAATCTTTCATAAGCGGCATAAAATAATACATTTTCCGATTAAAGATTAAAAATTTATTTATTTATTTAAAATAGAAGATGATAAAAAAAACAAGTCAAATCTTCATACGGCTGAAATTGTTAAAACAGTTTTTTTTAAGACAATATGTGTGTAGTTTCGAAAGTGTCGGACCTCCGATTTTTTTTAAAACCACGTATACTCATGTATTTTGACGCGCTGATTACGAATACGATAGACAAGAAGTGACATCAAGAAAAAATTCAATTACAAAAACTATTTTTATAATTATTATTTTCGTAATTTTAAAACTATTCTTATAATTCTTATTTTTCGTAATTTTAAACCTATTTTCATAAGAAATGATGTTTTTTTTAATAAGACATTATTTTTGGCACGGCAACTGCCTTAACAGAAAATCCTGTAAGTTTAGCAGAAATTATTTCTGCGTATATGAACGATAGTTGTTCAGCATCAGGCTTATCTTAGCCGTAATTTAATTAACCTTTCAACTTTTATAACATCAGAGACTACTGAACTTATATACGTTATAAATGTCATGTTTACATCAGTCCACTTCTGTATGTATTTATACTCAGATTGCCAGAGATAAAAATAGGGCTTTCATTCATTCCGACCGCTCCCCCCCCCCGCACACAATTTCTTTAAAGCTAATAAAAAAATAATGTATTGCCATTCAAGTACTCTGAAACAGCCATTAATGCAATGTTTGTGTACGTACCACGGCTCTAAGAAAAAGTATCAAAAAGAGCTCAAAAAATCAAAAAGCCGCACATTTTTTTCAAAATTTCTTCATGTTCGGCACTGTTACAATAACTTTTAAAAAATTGCAACACATTATCGTTACTGCTACTTGTAAAACACGCGTTACTTGCCGATTAAATTAATTAACCCGGATCATAGCAAAAGCTTCCCGGTGACATTTCTGGAACATCCTAATGGAAGGTTCGAAGTATTCGGAAAAATGGTCCAGGAAGCTTCCTTGAAGTAGGTAAGTGTCTGGTGTATCAGAGAAGATTCCCGAGTAGGTTCAAGGAATGTTCGTGAAAATTTTCGCATTATATTAATTTAATTAATTTAATTCATTAGATTCCTCCAAAAATTCCCCGAATCTAATTCCTTAGAAACATTAAATTTATTTACTTCCAGGAACCTTCCTGGAAGATTGTTCGTAATTTTCCGAATATTCCATTGAAATGATCCAGGAATTATCGAACTTTTGAGCTTCCCAGAAAAATATTGAATCGAACTGAATTCAGAGAAATTAAATTGAATAGAATACTAATTCAAAGGGATTAGACTAAATTCAGAAGGATGTTCTAATAAGCTAACAATAAGTGAATTTCAATCAATTAAAAAAAAATTCAACCAGTTTTAATTTCTATAACTATATTTACACATTGGCAGATTGAATGTAACTAAATTAACGAGAATTCATGTGAATTTTAAATAAATACTGATGATTTATGAACTGTTATAATGAATTCAAGTAATGACTAAATAGATATTGAATTCAACAGGATTTAAGTCCGTTTAAATTGATTCAACTATAAACTCAATGCAACGAAATTCAATGGAATAAAATTGAATACAATGAAATAGAATAGATTTTAATACAGGGCGGCAATTCAAGTGTTAAAATTTTCAAATCATTCACGTATACTTAAAACATCATAAGTTTTAATTAATACAACTACATACATATTCAAAGTATATATACCTTTGCCGGAATTCAACTGAATTCACAATAATCGTTACAATACAATACTAAAGAAAATGGAAAATTCAATAAAAGGAAAAAAACACAAAAACCCAGGGTATCAAAACGTTGCAAAGATTTGACAAAATACTTGGCCCCAAGGTGAAAAAATTATACATAGTGAAAAGAATTATACATGATTGTTGCACTATATACAATTCTTCAGCGTAGCCATTTTGTGTGAACTGAATTCAGTGGAATTTAATGGAATTCGGCGGGATTAAATCAAATTAAATTAAATTCAAGGCAATTCATAATTATACTAATTCCAAAAAATCAATTCAACTACTGTGATGATAGTGAATTAAAACGAATTTAAGGGAGTCCCTCATAATTCAACAGCTTCAGGAGAATATAACAAATTTAATGAAATAGTGATATCCCATAAAAATAGTTTTGCTCATTTCCCCAGTTTTCCTGGTTTTAACATTTTCCTGTATTATTAAAAATTTTTAATCGAGTGGGTCACGTGACTAGATTCCTACCGAACGAAACTTTTCTTATTTCTTATAACTTATTTTCACACTAAGCGCCTCATCGAGTTGAAAATTTGGGATAATAAATAAGCACTAAGAAAGGTGGGTCTGGTCCTAAATTTCAATAATTATGAAAAAAGCACAAAAAAATTTATTTACAAAAAAAAACTTTTTTTATAATATACATTTTTTGGTTTTGTGGCTTTTGGGTGCGCAAATGATGAAGATTTTAATTTTTTCATCAGACGTTTCGGCTCCATATATAAGTCTTCTTCATTGATTTATTCTATAAAAAAGTTTTTTTGGTACATTTCACAATTCTCCCTAATACATAGTTTTGTGCGTCAACTTTTTATATATAACATTAATTGTTGTTCTATGTAGCTAAGTTATAATCACAATATTTATACATATTTATGTATAAATATTGTGTATAAATATTGTTTATGTTATATGTATTTATGTATAATGTCTTCAAAGGTACGGTTGAAAAGATTTTAGGTGTTTTGAATGTAGGATTATTAGAAACTGTTTTTAAAATATGAAGTACTGAATAAAAACTGATAAATATTGTGATTATAACTTAGCTACATAGAACAAGAATTAATGCTATATACCAAAAGTCGACGCACAAAAATATGTATTAGGGAGAATTGTGAATTTACCAAAAAATCTTTTTTTACAGAATAAATATCACTAAAGAGGGCCCATATATGGAGCCGAAACGTCTGCTGGAAAAATAAAAATCTTCTTTATCATTTACGGACCCCAAAGCCACAAAACCAAGAAATTTATATTTTAATGAGGGTCGCAGAAAGCCACGAACAATTTTTTTATAATTATAAAAATTTAGGACCAGACCCACCTTGCTTAGTGCTTCTTATTTAGATCCCAAATTTCCAACTCGAGGTGGCGCTTCGTGTGAAAATAAGTTAGAAAATAAAAGAAGTTTCGATTAGGTAGGAATCTGGTCACGTGACCCTCTCGTCACATGGCCTTAAGAACTAGAATTTTTAATAATTAAAGTAGAATAATTTTTTATTTAACGTTCAGTAATTAACTATGTATTCCAAAATAGAAGCCTTATAATTATAAGTTAAATCAATTTAAGCCTATTTTCGTGAAAAAATTAAAGTTTTGAAATGTTTAATCCTGAAATTTAGTATTTAAATGCATTCAAATATTTGATAATTTCTAACAATTCAAACTAAATAATTAATTATACTAAAATATTCCATTTTTTGTTAACAATTCGATAATCATTATATAGGAGTTTGAAAAGTATTTAACAATTAGATTATTATCAAAATAATAAATGCAATTGTTGTAATATTACTACAAATGTTCCTTTTTCTGCTAAAGAAATTTTTTGTGTGTGAAATAAATAAAAACATGTATTTCAGATGATTTTTTTCACGACTGATGGCGTACTATTTTTATTTATAGGGAAAGCTAAACGGTGCTTATAATCCATCGATATTTTCATTAGATTATTACATGCATATGTAGCGCAATCTATTTTTTCACACTAATTCATCTAAAACTAAAACTAAAACTAATTCATCCATCTACAGAATAAAAATAATCTATTCAATTGCTTGTACATTGCTCCTCTGGAAAGGTTTTTTTGCCTTAATCGAGCACGTCAATATTGTACTCTATCCAGAAAAAAGGAAACAAACTTTAATACTTTCAGAAAATTAAATCAAAAAAATTATTCTAAAAAATTCAAAAAATCACTCTATTCACAACTATATTCTCTCAACAAGATATTCTTGACGGAAAAATTCTTAAATTGGTTTTTCTACTTGGGAAATTCCTAATTATTCTTTTTTTTATCTAATTGATGATTAAAAAATGAGATAAGAAAAGAGCGAAGTGTTTCTAGAGGAACTGAGTTAACTCATTTGTTGGGAAAAGCGCGTGAGATAGATCTCTTCTTGGAAAATAACATCTCTTCATTACTGTAATAAGCATAAAGGGTTGAAAGACACAGCACTTACTTTACAAGCTTTGACGAAAGCGCATCTGCGAGCGAGGAAAAAAAAGAGAGAGAAGAAAAGAGAGGAGATCATTTTAAAAATAGCTTCCTGCACCTTGATCACATACGTAAGAGCACCTCTAATTAAACAGAATTTTCTCATGCACACGTACGTAGCTGTTGCACTATATTTTCTCGAGGACACCAAAGCAACTTTCCTAATTGGCATATTATATTATGGTCCCGGTTGACCAAAGGCAATTCTTCACCAAATTTAGAATCCTCAACCAAGTTACTTCTGCTCACTTTGAATCTAACACTAAAGTTTGACAAATGACAATGTCAAGGTACTAAAATTTGCATAAGTTTATGTTACAATTCAAATTTTGTTAATTTAGATTTAGTTTATTTAACCTTTTTAAACTAATTTGGAAAATAAAAATATAATAGGTTTACAGTTTTTATAAACACTAAGATTTAAAATTTAAATCTTTGAAAATAAATCATATTTGAACGAAATAGGAAAAAGCGAATTTCCATAGTATCTCCAATTTCCATAGTATTAATTGGGCCAACGATCAAATATTGAACGCAAAGATGAAGCATATAGGGTCAATAAGGATAAGTATGATAGTAGGGTAGGATGCCATGGCCTAATTAATAAATATGAACACATATTTCTGAAATTTAGAAAAATGGTATATTTCAACTAACACTAACATCAAAGCATCATTGTTTATTAAAGCAAGTTGTGAGAAAAATAATATATTTTATGATTGAAAATAGAAAGTTTCGAATTTCAAGAAATTGAAATTCATTTTATCAAAAAAAGCCTTAAAAATCGTAAACTTTCAATATTTCTAGATCTACTTATTATCCATTAATCGTTTCTCGGATTAAAAATTCTCACCACAATATACTTTAAAATTTTATCTAAGGAAATATTGTCCTTGTAATTTGAAGCTGTCCTTTCATGGTTAAAGGGAAAATCCCAGGATAAATTTTTTCTTGGAGGTTGCAGAATACGGACAAAGGAAATGACCACATATAAGATATGGGAAGTTTCCCTTATAAAGTAGCAATTTCAAAGTATGGGTCTTGGATAAGGCATTTGAAGATATCTATAAGTTGAAACGAGAAAATAGGACTTTATGTCCTCTATCTCGACTTAACGCTGAAAATGGCCTCAGATTGTTTATATAAGGGTTTACTTCTGGGCAAGATCGTTTGGATTTAGATACAATCATTCGAGGGTTACCGTGCTTCAAGTTTCAGTTTAAGATAAGAAGATGACTCTTAAAGTGTAAAAGAACACCCTTGAAAGCTAAAAGCTTCTACGTCCTTCAGGTAGATAGTTAAGGGAATGTATTTGGTTTCAAGTGTCCTCCGGTTCTCCTCCACTTTTCGTGTCGATTTCTCTAAGAATTACCTCCTTAAATATTGTTTTTTGAGCATGATTATTTAGAATTATTTCTCAAAATATTTATTTTCTTATATAAATAGAAACTGAACGGCAAATTCCAAAGGAGACAATTATAAATTTAAATTTCGAAAATTATAAATAGAACTACCATACTATTCCAAATTTGAAGTCTCCTAATTGTAAGTTAAATCAATTGAAATTTAATAACTCGAAAAATCGAAAGTGTGGTTTACGAAAAATTAATTTTACAAAGAATAACATTTTTAAACGTACAATTTGTTTTTAACTTTTCTTTTTCCGACACGATTTATTCTCCATCCCAATGCCAGATTAAAATATGTAGTAGCGAGCGAAACATTTTTTATAATGAACTTAAATATGTACATTTTCTATTTTAGTCAATGGATAATCTGTTTAGTATTTAAAGAGTCGTTCTTTAAAAAAATTTCATGTTTCTGATATGTCAAGTAGGTGGAGGAATTTAACGTAAATGTCCTAGTAATCGTGACGATCCCAATAATAGTGAAACATGGATACAATTTAAATATATTGTTGAAAGATATGTTAAAAGTAACATTGAATGATAAAACTCAGCTATTTTTGCATTTTATAGTGCCAAATGGAATTTAAATTAAATAAAATTAGATAAAAAGCAAGAAGATTAGCGTCACGATTACTGGGACTTTTACCTTAAATATTGTTTAAATCGCAATGAATGAAGTAAAAAATCGGTTGAAAATTACGCCCAACATCTACGAAGGTTTCAAAATATATGATTACTCCAGATAAGAATTCTTGGAAGCGCTTTTTGTACTTGGCGACCATTCCCTATCGCGACTCTTGATAGAGAATCCAAAACCTAAAAAAGTGTATCTAAATTTCCTTTTTCTATAGCCAGATTTTTTTAACAAGTGCTCGCATTCACCTGAACATCTGGTCAGTCGAGAATCCCCAACCAGATATTGTTGAACTCTTTAAAATTTAAACTTCATAAATTTAATAGCTCGTAAAAGTTGAAATTTTTACATTTAGAATAATATTAAAAATTTGGAAGTAATACAATTTCGTAGCGCTCAAAAATATAAATTTAAAGACCATTAAATAATTTGCATAGAAGGCACTAGAAATTTAATACATTAAAATCTGAAGAAATTCCTCATTCAATTATTATTCTAATAATGAATTAGTATTATTGTCTGCTTGATTTAGAAATTTGAATATGAAACTTTTTAATGCTTTAAATATTATAAGCATTTGAGTAAGAATTCTAATTTTCTTGAATTTCACATTTTGAAACGGTTACAATAGAATTTTTAAGACTGGATTTTTCAAACCTGGGACTTGGAATAATTTGAGATTTGAGTTCTTTAGAAATTAAATAGTAAAATTTTCTAATTAAAATTATAATTTATATTGTTTTCAGAATTAAATTCTTACTCTGGTTCTAAATTCTCCTGTTACAAAAATCTTGACTTTCCGCAATAGCATTGTTTAAACTTGGGATCAGAATAATAGATAGTCATTACGATGATTTAAAAAATCAGAAAGAAAATTGCACTTTTCGGTATTTTTTACAAAAAGAATTTAACTGCACCTATTAACCAAGTTGTAATTTGTCATGGCTGTTGATAAAAACGCAACTCCTACCCTCTATAGAAAGTTCTATATTCTCACTTGAGGCTCTTTAGATAGAATTTTTTATTATAAGCCGTGACGAATTGTTACTTTGTCGCTAGGAGCAGAAAAGGTACCACTTTGTAGATCAAAGTTTAGGATATTTTTGCGTTTTTGTGAAAAAAGATCTAAACTCTCAACTAAAAAGTCTCGATTTTGGGGGTTTAGTGCGAAATCATACTTGAATCTATGCTCTACCTGGTCACATCATCCTTTTGTCCACAAATTTACTCGAAGTGGGTAATTTTTATGTTTGAACAAAAAATTTTAAATGTTTACGTATGGCATTTCCCAACTTTAGATGCAAATTTATCCTTGATAAACTGAAAAATAGAAATTTATCATATAATCTTTGTTCTTAAGAGTAATATCAGTATTTACAGAAATGTAGATTTCAATTTTTCCCCTTGTTTACAGCGAATATAATTATTATTTTAGAGTGATGTGGGTAATATTATAAAAAATGCATGTGCCCAAGAGAGTTTATTTCTAAAAACTCTGGTTAATCTAAAAAGAGATTGAAAAACCTGGAAGCTATGTGCACTGGTGCGTGCCATTTATTCCGATAAAACTCGAGGCTTCGCTTTGAGTCGAAATATTATAGCCAAAGGGGCAAAGCAACCCTTGACGTTGAAAAATCATTTTCCTTCAACCATCAAAAAATATTGGAATGAAAATCTTTCACTCTTTAGTTCGCTAAACATGAGTGATATGATTTCTAAATCAGTTGAGTTTGATATGAAAGATTGAAAAAATGGATAATAATTAATATGTAATAAATTGAAAATTATGCTTCAATTAAAGTACAATAAAATATTATAAACATTTATTCTTGAAAATTTTTAATAAATTTAAAAGAATTCAGGATTATTCAAAATAAGAATTCTTCAGGATGAATTTCAAATTAATTCAAATGAATAGCAATAAATATTTAAAAATATTTTTCAAACCTTCGAAGCCTCAGGAAATCCCTCTCTTTCAAAATCTCTTAAAATCTTATAAGTTCAGTAAAATTGTTCTATCTCCCTTCAAAATGTGTTTAATCTCTTGAAAATGCCTTAGAATCTTTCCAAATACCCTAAAATATTAAACATTCTTTGAAATGTTTGTGATGAATTCTTCAAAATTCATTAAAGATTATAAAATCGTGTGAAACTACATGACATCTCATGATATATAATTCGTAACATCCTGAAATTTGTTTTTACAATGCCTTAAGAGTTTTTTAAATCCCTTAAAATAATAGAAATTTTTTAAATCTTATAAAATGCATTAGTTTCCTTGGAATATTTTAAAACACCTTAAAATATTTGAAATCCTTTGAAACTTTTTACAGCTCTTCGAAATCTACTAAAAATTCTTTACAATCTTTTAAAACA
Organism: Acraspis erinacei; assembly: GCA_035041075.1. Classification (NCBI taxonomy): domain Eukaryota; kingdom Metazoa; phylum Arthropoda; class Insecta; order Hymenoptera; family Cynipidae; genus Acraspis; species Acraspis erinacei. The sequence goes on along the minus strand of JAWWLR010000155.1, from coordinate 64,764,167 downwards.
CCCGAATTATTTCGGATCCTTTGAAATCTTTTAAATCTCTTGATACTTTTAAAAGCTCTTGAAACTTCCGTAAAGTTATAAAAAATATCCTAAAATCTTTTTTAAAAACTTCAAAATCCCTTCAAATTATTGAAATCTATTAAAATTTCTTTGCATTTTTTTAAAATACCATAAAAGCTTACAAAACAATCCAAAAAATTCAGAAATAGGTATTTACCTGAATTCAATAGAGGTTAACCCATGGGCCTATTTATAAAAAAAGTGACTAAAGTGACCATTTTTTTCAAAATCACTGTCTTCTTCCTAATTTTCAGGGTTTACTTGTCCTGTGACCACTCTGGGATACTTTAAAAAGATATATAATGAGTGTAAAAAACAATCAGATTCTGACATGTTTTTTAAAAGAACATGTACTTTTATAGTGCCAAGGTCGCTGTTTCAGAGAGGATCAGATCCCTCTGCGATATATTTATAGCTGGACGATTGTTATCATTATGCAGGGTTATGCAGAAAGGAGGGAGAGCTTCGTGGTTCAACTACAGATGATTAAGACAGTTTAAGCTTTCGAGGGTGACACGCGTGTTTTATTTCAGTCTGAATAGCAATGGGCACAAAAATATCTCTGAAAGTTCCAAACAGGAAATATTATTTCAAAACATCCTCTTAAGCTTTCATTCGATTTAAAATCCATATGTGATGGAAAAAAGGAAGCAGCCTTGATCAATTCAAAAGTCCCTTTAATTAATTAAGACAATATCGTTTCTGATATATCTATCTAGCTTCTCTGTTCAAATACAATCAACCCCTATTTGACCAAATTTCCATATCTGACATTCTACACTAAGGCAATATTGTTCCTTGCAGTCAATTTTTGACTGGATTTGAATTAACAAACCAATCCAAATATTTCGGAATTCCTTTAAGAATAAAAGCAAATGAAGAGAACATGTGAAGAAAATAAATAAGAAGTTGAGATCTTCCCCTTGTTTTCTAATAATGCTAATTTAGTTTTTCATCGATAATTTTGAAGTTAACAAGGTAGTAAATCACAACCAGTCGGGTCCAATCATTCTCGTTCCTATCCGACTAGTACACCAGTGAATTAAATTTAACGAGTCATGCCCTGACTATAGTCGGCCCTTGTGAAGACTCTCGCCCGGAAATCGACTTCTATTAATACAGAATGAATATCAAAAACGAATTTATTCTCGTCAGGCTGTAAGACTAATGAAGATCCAAGGCTGGAGTTTAAGCTTCGCCTGTGATTAATTTAATAAGAGAAGAGACAAATACAGAAAATGAAAATAATGAGATAGTGAAGGAGGCTATTTGAAATTTGGGAGAATTTCTTTCTAGGGTTCATTGATCTGGGAGAAAAGGTATTTTCGAATTTGGAAGGAACTGAATTTTTTATTTAGGAACTTCACATTTTAAAGCATTCTTATCTTCAAATTGTTGTAAATCCGTGGTCTCAAACCTTCGATGGCACACTCCCCGCCGCGTAACATAGCTGGCAAACTGGGGTCTTTTTGACCCCAAGCGAAAAAGGTTTCCCACAAAGAGCCAATTTATTATTTTGAGTAGCTGAATTTTTTACACACTCTTGGATAGTAACTTCAAAGAATAATGTGGATTATTTGATTCAAAATTTATTTAAGGTATGAAAAACGATGGTAGAAGTTAAAGAAAAGCAAAAAATGACACTTTTTGGGGGTTTTGAGGGGGTACCTGGCTAAGGTGACAGTGCCGTTTAAGTACCATTTTCAAATAGATTCTCATGAACTTTCATCTATGAGGTCTTTTTGACCCCAGTGTGCCAATAAAGGCTAAATTTGCTTATTTTTTATTGCTTATTAGGCATTTTCACTTCATCGTTAGCTAACTTCACTTCGTTGAATGCTGAGAGGAAAACAATCTACCAAATGCATGGGACCAACCTTTATTTTTGCGTAATCTTTGTAATGAATAATAATTACCATCATTTTATTACGTCATTATATAGTTCTTAACAAATAAAAACTATTTTTCAAATACACTTACATAGAGAAAATTAGTATTTACGAAGATATGAGCATAATAGGGCATAAGTGCACCGAATCCCATGAATTTGGTCCATTGTTTTCCCCTCAGCTAGCAAATTAAGTGAAAATAGAGTTTTTAAATTTCGAATCCATTAAAATTTTAAATATCAATATATTTTAAATGTTAAAATCCAGAGAGCTTGAACCTAAATGAAGCAGTAAGTTTTCAAATTTTTGACTCTACTAAAGTTGTGACTTTTAACTTGTAAATTCCACATCCTTTCTAATTAGGAGCTTTCAAAGTATAAGTCATCACAGTTTTAAACTTGTAAATCGGCCTGTGTTGAAAATTATTGGGCAACTATCCGGGGCCAGGATGGAACGTCTTGACCGCTAATTGGGCGCGGATACACGGTCTATTATGGCGCTGAATAGAAGTAAAACTTTTTTTGTATGATCAAGCACTAGTCTGGACAAGCTAATCTAGCGCTAGTCAGTCGGCCTTGTGAAAATCTATTTTATACGATTGACCTTATAAGTTATTTTAAAGACTTACAAACTTGTTTGATATATCGAGTTAGCCAGCATTTCTGTTTTCTTTTTTGGTTCTTTTAAACACCCTGGGTTTTTTTGGAAATATGCACAAAAAATATAGACTTTTAAAAAAAAGTTTGTTCATGACGGGCTACCCAGCATCCGATTAGGGCCCGAAAAGACCGTCTATATTAGACGGTGATACATTTAAAACGTTCAGATTCGAAACGATTGCAGTTGTATGAAGTAGTAGAGAATTTTGGATTGTAAAATTTCAGTTCAATACATTTTCATCCAAAAAATATCCCATTTCGAGATATAAGCTAAGAAAAGAGTGTGCGAACTAATACTAATACATTTTTGTCCGATGCCACCTTTTCAATATAATCGTCAAAACCCATGGGGGGGGGGGTTCATTTGTACGGAGATATTTAAAAATGGCATAAATTCTTGTAATTGTTGTATTATTAAATAAAAAATAGTAATAAGGTAACAACAAATTAATAACGGTATGAAAGTTCAACATGGCGGTTTTCAATTACTAATTTTTTTTGAAAATGTAGTTATATGATGTTGGAAGCACGAATAGCAAGTGAATAAAAGGGCGATTAAAAAATAAACTGGCCTCATTGGCCAATGAGATTTTCGAAACAACAAAATTTTCAAACCGCCTACAATATATATTTTTTTAATTAAGGGTTCTTTAGTGTCCTGGGCTCTATAGAATATCTCTATCTAGATTCTAGGTAATCCAAGAGAGTATGAAAATATAAAACTAAAGAGAACAAGGAATGTATTTGTGATGGATATGAATTTTACACTTTGCTGAAGGTCGCGTGACAGGACATGCGACTATCATAAAATTAAGAAAATTAAAAATATGTATACATACATTAAAAATCGATTCTTAATTATACTGAAATCTTTGTAAGTATAAAATTAACAATTTGTATATTTTTCAATTTAATATAATTAATATATGCTAATACCAAATATTTAAAAAGTAGTCTTAAAATTATTTGATATTTTTGTAATTTTAAATTTGTAACTTGGGACAGTGGTATGGCCAGATATTATGCGTATTTTTTTATTTATAATTTCTAAACGACATCGTCTTCAATTTTAAAACTTCATTGAATTCGTATTCCTATTAAATTATCATAATAATTAATATACATTTTTGGGGTTTAAATCTTTTCGTTGTTTCTTTCCTTGCATATTTTACAACGAAAAGAGTAAAATAGGGCATGTTTTGATAACTAAATAATATTTAGCGGAAATATCAGATTTTTAAACATTTTAGTACATATTCTTAGCAACATAATGGAAAAGGTGTTATAAGAATCCGTTGACTTTTGCTGAATTGCGAGCTTTTTCATTTTTAACATCTCACGTGAGTTCACCATACCCTACACAACAACCAAAAAAGTCTTTGGAAGACAGCCTGTTAATAAATAAATAAATCTAGTAAAAACCCACTTTTTAAAGTCACTGCTTAATAATAATGAACATTCAACTTCTAGATGCGAGTTTACCGCAATATGGGTTGAATATGAGTCGCTGAACGCAATTACAGGAAATCACGAAATTTCGTCTGAAGTTCACCGCATTGGATTTGTACCTATGGATATAGTCACGGTAGCATTCTTCGTGCTCAGTGGTTTAAGATCGAAACCCTTTACTCTTCGGATCAGGAAACCGTACAGTTGCCCACACCAAATGCGGCCTTGTTCTCTCCTGTTATTATAGGGATTATAATGTATGCTTTGCGATGGGGATGGATTGGGTCTCTCGAGTACGAGATAAACCGAATAGAAGGATTCCCCTGAATGGAATGAATATCCTAGGCTAGGGACCTGGGAAAGAAGAAAAAAAGCCCAAGCCGGTTAGAAAAACACGGGAAACGAAAATCAGAATTCAAATGAAAATTCAAATATTAATCAATGATCTCTCCGTTTTTTGAAATCTTTGGAGGAATTTCATGTTTTAACTGAAACCGTAAAAAAGTTATTTTATTCTAACTGAATTCAACTCAATTAAAAAGCTGTTATTAAGAACCTAGATAATGAACTGAAAATTTCTAATGGAAATATCATAAATTGGGTGGCTGCGAATTTTGCAATAGTCCTGTAACTTTAAAAGCATTCAAAATTTCAAAGTCAAAACTATTTAGGAAATATAAAATTGTTAAAAACTTGTGTATTCAATGTAATCAGGGCGTCTAGTGAATCAGGCAATTTGAAATTCCCGGCTTTTTCCTTATCTGATGATTCCTTATCTAATCCAATGAGCAGATTTTGTTTA
>JAWWLR010000155.1:64743763-64757769 GCA_035041075.1 Acraspis erinacei | reverse complement strand
ATGAAAAAGGCTACTTTCCACTTGGGTTGGGGGGGGGGGGGGGTCCGGGCAAAAGCTACGGTAGGTCACATGGTGGGAGGGGGGTTTAAAATTTAGTTAAAATGGAGCCACGTAGTTTATGAACGATCCCTTATGGATTTTATCTTGAAGGACCCTTTACCCAAAGCCTGTCGCTCACGAGCATCTGAGACCAGGTCGATTATCATAAATAAATTCCACTAATGATAATACAGGAAATGCCCTAAGTATTTTCTACCTGGAGTTGTCAATACAATCTGAAATTCTAAAATATTCATAATATACGAAAACAGTTTTAGATTGTAAGATAATATATGATCTTTAACAGTTTCAGATTATGAGATCATTTAAAATTCAAATTCATTATTTTACCTAATAAACTCGACTTTTATGCAGAACTGCATATTGCTGAAAGTTATAAACGAGGAACTTTCAATCAATCAAATAGATTTCAAATTCCTAAAGTCGATTGTAAATTTATAATTCTTCCCAATTGGTGTTTGTAAATTTTGGAAGAGAATCACAAAGCATAATATTAAACTTCAAAAACTTATCCATTTTGAGTTTTTTAAAGTCGAGGGTTTAAAATGTTCAAATTGTTTGAAAAACTAGGTTTTTTTTAAAATTCAAATTCCATTAAATGAGATGAATCAAAGGATCAAGTAGTTTGAAATTTCAAGTTTTCGAAATTCATGCATCTTCAAAATATAGTAATTTAAATTGTAATCATTGACTTTTTTCAAATCACTAGGCTTTGAATTTTTGTTCATTTTGCTGTTTAAGCTCTTCAAATTCTTCCAAACCTTACCATTTTCAATGTATGACCTCATCGAGTTTTGGTATTTTTTTATTCTTTAAAGGCATTCGAATAGAAATTTTGAAGACTCACTAACACATTTTCTGATATACTTCAAAATTTGGAGGTTCTAAATCTGGAATCGAATAGGTAATGGTTTTGAACTTAGATAAGTTTTATAGGTTCTTTGAAAATTAATATTTTGACTTCACTTTAAATTCTGAATTTTCTAAATTTCGGTTCTGTGAATTACAGTTACAAATTTATCAAATTAAATTACACCTTCTTCGAAGCAGTTGGACGTATGAATCTTTTTAAATTCCAATTCTTCTAATTGCTGGTGCTGCCAACTGCTTTTATTTTATTTGTTAAATTTGTTACCTACAGTTTACAAGTTTCTAATTTTTTCATCTTTCCAATTGGGAGGTTTTATATTTTCGAAGTATTTCAAACTTGAAGTTTTTTAAATTCTTTAATATAATGAGACTACTACATTTTTAATCTTTAAATTGCAAATGATTCTTTCCACACGTTACGTATTGCAATTTAGAATGGTTTCAAATTTTAGGATTTTAAATATCAGATTTTCTCAAATTATGGTTTATAAACGCGTCCTTTCAAACTTGTAGCTTCCAAGCATTCAGAATCTTTTTCAATTTACGTAGTGCTTAAAAATTTGGAATCCTTCCAAAGTATTCCGAGATTTTAAATTGTGATACTATAAAAGCCGAGCTAAAATCTTCAATATTTTCTCTCTTTTTTTCTATTATCAAAGCTCTTTTCACGGCTGTAATTATAATATTTGTTGTGAATTCAAAAGCGCACTCTGCCCAAAGTTGCACAAACAAAAGTTTCTTGTTCTGCCCAAGTTTCTATCGAAGCGGTCATTGATGCTCTGTGACCTGTATTCACTAGATTCCCTAGAAGTAACTTGAACGCGCTATGAAACCCATCTTCGAGCTGAACAAATACTCAATGGGTTCATATTTGATAACTTCTATTATATTTTTTTCTGTAATGCCGAGCTTTCTGAATTCGCGGACATAAAAATACTTCAATTCACAATCTGCCAGATGAAGAACTTGTTCAATATTTGTAGACCTTCTTTTATCAATTCAATCTGGTATAGTAACTCAATTTCTTATAAGAGAAAAAAATTAAAAATAATACCAGAAAAATTCAATTTTATTCAGCAGTCTGGAATTTCGTTGACAAATTCTAGTACTCTCCTTTCCACTTTATTAATAGGATTACCTTTAGTACGAGCGACATAAGGATATGGTTTAATTTCGTTATATTAATTCTAAAAAAAGGATAATGATGGCTTTGTAAGAATTATTTTGAACATTTGATAGATTATAAATAAAATTACGAAGCTTTTATCCAACGATTTACCGATATTGGTTTTTAAATTCAAGAGATTCTGTTCTATTTTCTGTAATGAAGTACTGAACTTCGAAAACCCGGCGAATATTTTCAGAGGTTTCTACTAAGTAGCGATCTTCATCATTTATATTAGAAAAAGTATTACCTAATCTGTTTGAACTATTAATTAATTAATAAATTGAGTCTCAAAATAAACTATATTTCAACAGCTAAATATTAATTACAGAATTAATTTTCCGGACGAAAAACGGAAAATAAATTAAAGTATAACGATTCTAAATTAATTAAGTACTTCATTATCGTAATCTAAAAGAAATATAGTTAGGTGCATTCTTTCTGAGAGTAAAACGCATAATGATAAGAAGTCTGAAAGTAGAGACTAAATCCAGCAAGAAACAGGATGAGTTGATAACTGAAACACGATTTGCTGTTCCTACTTTTTTTCGATAAGAAGCGCAGTCCTTACTAAAAAATAATCCGTTCGCATACCTCCAGGCAGATTATAATACAAATATTGTATAATTGTGCATTTCAGTATTAATAGTGAATCTTTTTAATCGGGCAGGGACATTTTCTATAAGATTACCGATATTTTTGTACTTCTGAATAAACCGAGTATGAAAAAACATAATATATAAAAAAAGAAAAAGGTGTTGAAATGAAATTCTTGGCTGTTGTAAGTACCTACTAAAGATGATTTTTTTATTCGGCTAATAGTTTTTATGTTCCCTGAGGATTTAAGACTACCCTTTTGAAAAAGTACGGAAGAAACAGACTTTCAGAAGATCGGTGGAATTTTAAAGAGACCGTTTTACGCATATTATAGGAGTTCTATTTTACATTCTCATCCTAATGAGAAGGTATTGGTTTTATGTAAAATTTGACTTAGTAGGTTTTTATAAAATCTCCACGTTTTGACGCCCTCCTCAGTCAGAAAAAACAATTCTTACGAAGGTGCCTGTCTGTATCCTGTATAGGCACGATAACTTTCCAAAGACTAATAAGATTGGATTGAGCTTTTGCAAACTTTTTTAATGCATAAAAAGAAAGGACGAATCCGTTAACCAGCTATTTTGAATAAAAATTCAAAAAGTTAGAGCACTTTCAAAAGGTTTGAAACCATTTTTTCAAGATTTGAAAATGATATATGTACGACCTATTCATAGTATTCGGAAACTGTCACAAAAAATAATGAAAAATCACAAATTCCATTTTTCGGTCAAACTATACAAGGTTCGAAAAAATATCGATAGAAAAAATTTTGTATCCGAAATTAATTTTAAATTAGAGTTAAAAATATGCTTTTCATATTTAAAAAATTCCAATATAATCAATTGAAAAATTATTTTATAGTATTTATCTGATAATATAAATTATTTTACATGCAAATATTTGCAGGCGTTCATAAATAAAAAAGGATTAAACTCGACTTTCTTAAATTTAAAAAATTACAAAATGTAGTCTTTAATAGACAACAGACTTTGAGAAATGAAAAAATGGATACAAAATGAGTTTTTAGATGACATTAAAAAGTATTTAAAGATACTTATTTTCCCGTTTGGAAGCTTTCGAAATTTAAACACTAAGGATTTATAAGAATTAAAAACTCATCACAAAGTTTAAAACTAATACACCATTAAATATTTAAAAATGGTTTTAAATTTGTAGAAATATCAAAACTTTTCGAAATTTAAATCTAAGAATTGCAAACATCTCAATTTAAAGGTCATTCAAAGATCCAAACGTTTTGACAGTACATTTGATTTATGCTTGATTTTCAAATTCAATAACTTAAAATTAAATAAAAAAGTGAAATTGTAGTCTTTAAATTGAAAAGACCGAAAACCAAAATGAAAAAGCTACAAAATTCTTACAGATCACGAAAATCAATTATTAAATTTCTAAAATTGGAAGCACAGAAAACTTTAAAATTTCAAATCAGAAAGAAGTCAAAGTGTAGAGATCAAAGTTTGAAAGAATTCAAAATTCAAAAGCTCAACATTTTTTATTTAAAAAATATATATTTAAGTGCACTGAATTCATCGTAGCAAAAATATGAACTTCAAATTCTACAATTTTACTCACAGAACTGAAGAGACATCCAATTTATAAGAGAGAATGTTTACTAAATACTAAAAGTTCGAAGAGCATCCTAAGTAAGTTTTCATAACAATTCGGTCATTAAATATGAATTTCTCTCTGCCACTCTATTTCTATCCTTGATAAAAAGTAAAAAAAATCACAAACTAAATAAAACTATGAAGAATTGGTTTAAATCATTGTTTTAAATGGACTAACCAAGATAATTGGTAGAGTTTAAAAATATACTTAGCAAAGAAAAATATCTGAATTATCATAAGTCATTAATTGGAAATGGAGACGCGGAGCTCGTACGGAGTTTTTTATTCACATTCAAGCCAGGTTTTTTTTAATTCGAAATATAATGTCTCCGGGTTTTTATCACAAGCACATGTCATGAAAAAGTAAAAATATTTATCTAGCCTTTAAAAGACCCGCAAATATATCAAGTAAATTTTTACAGCGATTTTGGCAATTTAAAATAACCGTTTCTATTTTTGGCCCATAAAAGAAAACAAACAAATCATCGACATTATAATCAAGAGCTCGAGATTCATCTTGAGATTCAAAAAAATCTGAAGGCTAAACAATTGGAATTAGTCAAATTTCAAAGAGTAATTGAAGCTGTTTGTCAAAAAGGGACCCGAGTAGTGTTCTGTCAGAATATAGCTGAATATACAAACAGGGCCCTTTGCATGTTCCCTACTGTATTCTTTAATTAAAAGTACATTAATAATTTATAATAAATATTAAAATTGATTAAAACGTATAATGATTATCGGATAGGGGTCTAACAATTTTTGTAATGTCCTCTGATATCAGAGGTTAAAATTTAAGATAAAATAAAAACTGTGAATTTAAGCAAAAAATTGAAAATATTAAAAAGATTTAAAAATAAATAAAAAACGTTTCAGTGAACAAAAATACAATCCAAATCATGAAATTGCTTATTGCATAAAATAGGCCTGCCATGAGAGGGAAAATCGGCTCAAACGCCACATGTTGGAATTCCTCCACCACCACTTCCCTCTGCTCAGCTCAAGAGGCTTGGGGTGGTGGTCTCTCGTGAAGTTGAATGACTAAAAGTCAGTGGAAGGTTCAAAAATTCCATCTGGCAAATGAGCAATTTCGACGAAATTTACCCTCTCTGGACAGGCCTGGAATACCATATTTTTGAAAAATCAAATACACACTAAAAGGATTTGTTCAAGTCCTCATTTTTTTAAATATAGTAATAAAATAAATGTAATTGTAATTTTATTTAAAATTGTATCTTACGATATGAGCGCGATAATAATGTCTTTAGCTTCACTGCAGAATCCATATTCCTTGAAATAATGTTTGTCTATTAAAAAGTCTCTGTTTTAGGCCTTTCGGTTAAAAGTCATCAGTCATAGTACGATCACGCTAAATTTTTATTTTCGCGGAACAGAAGAATTTTTTGTATAAAAAATGTATTATTCTCTCAGCATCCCCACATATCAGGAGAAAGTGTTTATTTTTGTACAAAATTAAAAATTCTATTTTGATTTTCTACTGAAAACCGATTTTTAAAATCGATGAAATTGTAACATCAAAACTTTTGTACAATTTACTTTGAAATGGCTAACTTTTTAAGATCACATTTTTTTCAACCGCATGCAGAAACTCAATATTTCAGGAGTAAGTTTTAATTTCTATAGAAACTGATTATTTGTTCCAATTTGTTGTCAGTATCACTTTGAGATTTTCAATTGACACATCTATTTCCTCGAAACAGGATAAAGTTTTCTAATCAGATTTTTGTGGACTTGAATCAAGAACACTTCATATCGGAACTGGTTATTGTCTGATCATTTAATGATGATTTCGATTTCACAGAATGTCTTTTCACTCTCCTGAAAAAAATTAATTTTTTTGTTTATCTACTTCTGAACTGCAACCCTTCAACTGTTATCTAATTGTCAAAGACGGATCTAAGTATTATAGAAAACAAAAAATGTGGATAAAGGTCACTAATAAAAGAGGTTAAAATAGGGTTGACATTTTTCTGTATTATTCTAATTTTCCTGTGCAGTTCTAAAATTAAAATTCTTAAGACAAAAAAGATTCGGGAAAATTAATATGATATTCAGAAATAAATGTAAGTAATTTTTTTTAATTGCCTGTCAACTCAAGCAGGATATGCATCGTGGAAAAGGTATCTTAGCACAAAATATTAGTTAGATCCCTTTTTGTTTGCAAGGAATGTTTTTCTCAATTTTAATTGAAATTCAGTTTTAAAAAATGTGTAAGAGTTTATTAGCCTGATTTTAAAGAATCCATGTTATTCACTCATATTTACGTTTATCCAGATTGTTTAAATTTTCTCGAAATTCATATTTTAGTCTTTAGTGGCCCAGTCTCTTTTTTACGCACGGCTTCAATTGTATAATAAATAATTTTTTATTATTATTGGAAGCTCTATAAATTCAAGGAACTTCGATTTATCCAAATTCAAGATTCAAAAAAAGTAAATATTTACTAAATTGTCAAAACTCGAGTCTCGTAGTCAGTTCCCCACAAAACGATTTCGCCATTAAACATCACTCTTTCTCTCCAGTAAAAACTCGAAAAAATTATTATAACTCATCCACTACAAAATAAACTTGGATTCAAGTTTGCAGACGCATACCCCAGGATCCTCCATCAGCCAACATCCCTCTTCACAAAGAGTATTAGGACTCTTTGAGGAGGGCGCAAAAAATGCAAAAAATCACCATCAACAAATCACTCTACTACTTCCTGGTGGTCTGCCCGGTGCGGGGCGGGTCTCCGGGCGAAAAATCAATGAAAACAGCACCGTAGGAAACTAGGAACGCGGTCCAGAGATTCTACGACAAAGCAGCTTGCATCTTCCCTCCCGGACCGAACAGGCAAAAACTCCCTTGGTCACGGGCGTGAGTTTTTTGGCGGTCTGTTTGCGAGACATGGCACCTGGAGCGCGGCTGGGATTTAAATTTGAAAACCGATGCGTGCAATAAGATAGAAGTGAAGTACGTGATTTAGAATACGTACCTCACGCGCTTTGGTAGATTGAGATCCGAAAGTCTTGGTTGAAGTCGAAGTTCGAGGAAGATACGAGGAAGGCAGAAGCGAACCGATCCGATCACTGATGTAAAAGGAAAGCGAGACGAGAGGCGACTGGCGCTGGCTTTTCAGGAGCAGTTCGATGCTCGCCTCTGTTCTGTTATTGCTTGTTGAGAATGGGAGAATTGAGATGAGGGAGTTATCGTAGTGGTGGTGGTGCTGGTGGTGCTACGCGGCTGCGCTAGGGCTCAGAAACTCAGCCTTGTCTGTTTAGTTGTGAGGCTGAGACAGTGAGAAGTTGAGAATGAAAATTGATAGATTTGCACGATTGCACGAAGTTGACAGTGAACTGACTTCAAAGCTTTCCTCCCAACTTTCGATCCTCTGCGAATTTCTTCAAAAATTCAAAAAAGTCTTGTGTGGTTCATTCAAAACCAATCTATTTAGATTATTACATTTTCCAAATTGGAAAACTCGCAGGTTTAAGCGCGCCTAGGACGCGCGACTGTGGTTCTCGCGCTTCGCGCTCTATAATGTACTTACCTCGCGCTACGCGCTCGGACTTTGTGCACAGACTTTTTTAAACTCAAGGTCAAAGCATCGACAACAGTAATTTGGTGATTGTGAATTCTCTTTTGTTAAAGCTCCTACGGCCTTACTGAACACATTCTCACCACGTACCTCGTGCTTCGCACTCGAGTATGTTCCTCAAATTGTATATCATTTCCATAAATGTATATAATTACAATTCATAAGATGCATTGGTATTAAAACAGACGTAGTTTCATTGTCTCGTTATACAAAAATGCGTATTCTTTAAACAAAATATTGTTATTAAACATTTTATTGCAACCTCTGTCGTTTTTTCATCAACTGAATTTGCTCCTTTCCAATGTTATTTGTATGATTTAAAAGTTACACATACGGCCTACGCAGCAGCCTTACCGTTTTTTAACTTCTAAATTATATCCCTAAATACTGTGAAATTGTTGAATGAAAAAATGTAATTTTTGGATTATCCATTATTTTTTATGCTGTCAAAATTTGAATTTTTGTTTTTTCAAGAAAATTCGAAAAGATGTTATGACAATCGTGTAGGACATTCAAAAATCAACATTTTGCTTCTCTTGAATTTTTTCATGTCGTGTGTTATTTGTCTTAAAATGTTCATTTCCATGTTTATTTTTTAATTTTGTAAATGCTATAACTCAGGCAAATTTTGGTTTTGTGGAAAAAGTCATGAGGATAAATTGTTCGTTTTTTTGAATGCTATGAATATCCGTACGGAGAATTTTTGAATTTTGAAAAAAGTGGTCTCAAAAATATTCAAAATCCTCTCACTTTTTTAATTATAATCCCAAATGTCTGGCTAACGAACTAGACCTTTCTTTCGACACACTGTAAGAGTGTACCAAAGGCCAATAAAATAGATGAATTTTTTTCAAAAGTGATCGTGGAAACAGACAGACATATGCACAGACAGACAGAAATGCATACAGGCAGATACATTCGTAAACACGAGTTTTTCGGATTCACGGTGTCTCAAAACGTGGACATTTGATCAAAAGTGTGGAAGGGTCCAATTTTACATAAATATAATACCTTCTCTAATGAGAATGTAAAAAGACGGAGAAATAATAAGGAAAAAGTGAGAGGTTGGTTTTGGTTGAATTTCCTTTTTTCCCTCTTTTTCCCTCTTTTTCCCTCTTTTTCCCTTTTGTTATCTGTTTGTCACTAATGAGCCGAAAGAGAGGTAGTTTGGAAATCTAATTTTGAATTTTGCATCTTTTTCTTGCTCTGTTTGCATAACATTATTCATAAGAAAATAGATTTTATTTTGATTCAGGGTGACCAGACAAACTTGAAACAAAAATTCCAGGCTACTTCCGGGTTTTCCCAGACAAAAGTTAAAATTTTGCTTGTTTGACTTTTAGGGGTTTATAGTAATGTGATGTAGACTGGAGGAGTAACGCAGAATGAGACATCATACATGGAAAATATAAATGTAGATAAACTTTTTTTAAATGACTAAAAAAATCAAAATTATGTAGTGGTTTTATTTTACAATAAGTAAAGCATCTAAATACAGAGTTCACACTCGTTCTCCTATACCTTCTATTTCTTTTTTACATTCTCATCAGAGAAGGTATTAGATTTCTGGAAAATTTGACCCCCGCCCCCTCTCCCTAGTTTTTGCCAATTGTTCACGTTTTGAGAGATCTTCAATCCGAAAAACAGGTTTTTACGAATATGTCCGTCTGTCCGTTCGTAGATGTTTTTTTAGTTTGTTAGCACGATATCTTTCGAAAGAATTGACAGATCGGATTGTTATTTAGGACATTCTTTTAGTATCTTAAAATGAAAGTCAAGTTCGTTAGCCAGCCATTCTGGATAAAAATTCAAAAAGTCAGCACATTTAAAATATTTTTGTGACCATTTTTCTTAAGGATTCAAACATTTTCTGTACGCGGATATTCATAGTATTCAAAAAGACGAACAATTTATCCTTATTACTTTTTTTGATAAAACCACAATTTACTTTTGGCATTACTTTTTGCGGTCAAACTATGCAAAATAGGTGAAAAGATGAGTAGACCAAAATTTGGAATTTGAAAAAGATCTACAAATTGGTTAGATATCACATTTCGATAGGATGCGTAGTCTTTGTTTTAATCGTGAAAAACATCATTAACAGTAAAAAGAAATCTGCCCGCTGCGTGGGCACATTCTCATCAAAAAGTTTGTGTTTTAATTTCTTTTTCACTTGCATTTGGGGTTTCGAAAAATTTAATTTTTCTCTGTTTTTCATGATATTTTTAACGGCTAAAACAAAAAACTGAACTATCAAAAAATTATTCACGACAAATTAATTTATTTTTACATTCTCATCAGAGAAGGTATTAGATTTGTCTAAAATTTAACCCCACCCAGTTTTTGTCAAATGTCCACGTTTTGAGACCCCCTGAATCCGAAAAACAGGTTTTTACGAATGTGTCTATCTGTTACTCGGTTCGTGTGTCTGTAGATTTTTAGTTTGTTAGTACGATAACTTTCGAAAGAATTGACAGGTTGGATTGGCCTTTGGTATATTTTTTCAGTGTGCTAAACTAAAGGTCAAGTTCGTTAGCCAGCGATTTTGTATACAAATTCAAAAAGTGAACGCATTTTCAATATTTTTTAGACCACTTTTTTTAATATTCAAAAATTCTCTGCACGTATGTTCATAGTATTAAAAAAGATGAACAATTTATCCTAATGACTTTTTCTGATAAAATCAAAAATTACCAGAGTTATAGCATTTATAAAATTTCAACAACAAAAAAAAAGAAAATGAACATTTTACGTCAATAACTCAGCATAAAGCACCGGAGCCAACTATGACTCGGTTGAAACTAATCGTCCCTCCCCTATCATTAATAGAGGTTTTGTGGGACAGTTGTTGTAACTAGACTCTTCACCCTAAAGAGATTTGAGAGACTCTTTTGGTGAATTATTAGGAGATGAAGCAATAGGGTACCATAACTGCGATGTAGAACACGATGCGATAGAAAATTAAATTGAGAAAGTCTGTGTCACCAAAGTTAGGGATATAACTTAGAAGTTAAAAAATAGTAAGGCTGCTACGTAGACCGTATGTGTAACGTTTAAATCTTAAAAATAAAATTTGAAATGAGAAAATTCAATTTTTGTAAAAAGGGCAAAAGTTGCAATAAAATGTTTAATAACGTAAGTTTTTTTTAAAGAATGCGCATTTATTTTAAACGAGACAATGAAACTACATCTGTTTTACTACCAATGCATGTTATGAATTGTAGAAATATACATTTATGGAAATTATAGACAATTTGAGGGACAAACTCGATTGCGAAGCACGAGATACGTGATGAGAATGCGTTCGGCAAGGCCGAAGAAGCTTTAACAAAAGAGAATTCACAATCACCAAATTACTTTTGTCGATGCTTTGTCCTTTAGTTTAAGAAAAGTCTGTGTACAAATGGGGTGAATGTACCCGCTAAGCGGGCTGATTTTTTTTTAACGATTTCATAATTTTACCATTGTTTTCAAGAAACTTCCCCTATTCCTCCTTTCATCGCTTAAATTCGAACTGAATTAATAGAAGCCAATATGAAAATGCAAATGTTTTATTTTGTTGAAAGTTCATTATTTTTCATTGAAAAGCGTACTATTATATTTTTAGTTGAGAATTTATCTCTTTTGGTTAAAACTTCTACTATTTGATTGAAGATTGAACTATTTTGGGTGAAAATTTATCATCTTTTTAAAATTAAATTATTAAACTTAATTTAACTAATCTAATTTTGGATCAAAATTTATCATTTTTAGTTGAAAATTCAACTAGTTGGTTGAAAATTTGTATGTTTTGGTGTAAATTCGTCTGTTTTGGTAAAAAATTGATACTCCTCAATGGGAAGTGACCAATGCCAAAACTGTGGTAAAAGCAGTTACGAAAAGACTTTTCCCAGCTGCTGCGCAGGCGCAGTTCGAAAAATTACTTTTTCTTGCTGTTGCGCTTGCGCATTTCGATTTAGAATTACTTTACATGCGTAATCATAACTTCACTTCATTATTATTTGACGCTTGAGATACTGATTATGAGTAGTACATTGTGATTTGTCAAACTTGAAGTCATTAGTTACCCTAAATGGTACCTGAAATTTCCGATAATTTATACGTTTTTCGAAAGTTTTGGAAATTCAGAAATTTTTCATAAAATTCAGTAAATTTTTGAATTTTGTTAAAAAACCTTTGGATACCTTAAATTTCCGAAAGAATTATTTTTATTGTTTCTCAAACCGAAAAATTCCTACATTTTTTACAAAAAATATCGTGCGGAACAGGTGCTGAAAGTAGACAGTTGCAGGACTGCCACAATCATAACCTAATTTAATTGTGATTTGACGCTTGAGGGAATGATAGTGAGTGGACAAACCCGAAGTAATAAGTTACAATAAATTACTCATAAATTAACATAAATTACGGAAAACTTTCGGAAATTTTGGGATAGCTGAAATTTCTGATAACTTCGTCATTTTCCTTAAAAATCCGGAATTTTGGAAATTCTTAGTAATTTCACCATACATTTTCAAAAATTACCATCAATTTTCGAAAAATTCTTTTTTTATTGTTTCTCAAATCAAAAATTTCCTTCATTTTTTACAAAAAATAACGTTTGTAAAAGGTGCTAAAACTAGACAGTTGCAAGTAGACAGTTGCAAGTAGACACTTGCCCTCGGCTGATCTGCGGATCGTTTCCGCCTTGCCTCTAATTCGCCTGCGACTCGCCTACAACTCCCCTTCGATTGGCCACTGGTTCATACAGCGAACTTCACATTCGTGTGGAACTGCCTACTTTCCGCACTTGCAGCACAATATACTGATTGGTTAAAAATTAATCTTTTTTTATTCCAAATTAAAATCTTTTTTGCTTAAAGTATCGACCATTTATATTCAATTGTTGTTGAAAATTGATCTTTTTTGATTGAAAATTCAACTTTCTTCCAAAAAATTCGTCTTTTTATCTTGAAAATATAACCATTTTGTTGTAAATCCATCATTTTTAATAGAAAAGTTCTTGTTTTAAAATTCAATTGTCTTCTAAAAAGTTAACTTTTTTAGTTTAAAAATTCAACTATTCGTTTAAAGATGCAACTGTTTGTGGTTGAATTTGAATCCTTTCTGTTAGAAAATTCGACCGTATAATTAAAAATTCATCTTTTTTAGTTGAAATTCAACTATTTGTTTACAAATTCAACTAAACTTGGTCACAAATGCAGACTATTTTGTTGACAACTCGTCTCTTTTCCTTGAAAGTTCAGGTATTTAATTGTCAGTACAACTGTTTGGTTTAAAATTAATTTGTTTATTTGTTAAAATTTCAAATATTTGATTGAAAAATCATCTTTTTAGATTTAAAAGCCAACGATTTTTTAAAACATTGAACTTTTAGCTTGAAAACTCAACTCATACTTTAAAAATTCATCTCATTTGGTAGAAAATTATTCTTTCTTGATTGAAAATTCAATTTTTTTCTTTCGACTTGAAACCTGAATCGGTTCCTATTGAATTAAATATGGCACCTATACATTAATTTTATTTAAACGAATTTCTTCTCATATTCTTCTCCTATTTTCCGTATTACTTATCAAATAAAATAGCAGACCAAATTTTGACTTAAGGGGGGGGGGGGTGGATGTGTTCTCATTTGTGACGTCACCCTGGAGGATTTAAGTTTCGTGTGATGGTCTGTGCAGAAGAAGGGAAGGGGTGAAGAAAGTTTTTAAAATGGCGTGACGTGGTTTTTAAACGGCCTTGAGTATAAATTATTGTAAAAGTGATTTCAGACTTCACAGCCCAAAATTCTCTCAAAACAGAGGAAATAGGATAATTTTGTAATAAAATGAGGAAATAATAGGAGAATCAATGGTTTTAAATAAAATTAATTTAAATACCGTATTCCTAAGATTTGCAGTCAAAATATATTATACAGGGTGAGGGAAAAGTATGGAAACCCCAGAAAATTTTAGAAAATTTAAAATAGAAAACTAAAATTAACATGAAGTCTTTAGTAATTTTTCCCGGGGATTTAATGGTGACCTTGGATTTGACCTTGGACCTCGATGTCAAGGTTATTTCAAGGTCACTATAATTTTTTGAAATG
>JAWWLR010000155.1:64710903-64722983 GCA_035041075.1 Acraspis erinacei | reverse complement strand
AGTTAAATTCTAAATGAAAAAATTGGAAAGAAACTGAAAACCTCTCCACGAGGGAGAATGAGAATATCAGATGTTTACGATTGCTTTCAAAAATAAACATTTATTTCAAAATTAATGCTTATGAGCTGTATCCTAAAATCTAAGATCTCTATACCTACGCGTCGTAAGTGTTCGTTTAGTAGGTATATTCTTAGGATTTTCTCTCGAACGCATTCTCTTAAGTTGTGTACAAGTCTCTATAGTACCTTAATGGACTGTGATAGCAAAGACACTTGCTATTCGATTTCATTATTCACTGTGACATGATTTTCACACGATTATATACATTAGAAATGAGATTTCTTCACTGCGATCTACTCGATGCATTCGCGCTGATTAACAATCACTAAGTAATATAAGAATCATGCAAAACATTATGAATGATCAGAACTTTCTGGTTTCAAACTTCAATGGATTATTATAGAAAAAACATAGAATAACCAATGAATTCTGATCATATTCAAATAACATTGTTAGAAACGAATTCCAATCGTTATATTCCAGTTTTTCTTTGTTGCCAGAAAACTTGAGTAATCATGAAAGTCTTATGTTACTTCGAGATAATTATTTGAGTCCATTGATTTCGAAATAAAGAACTTGACGAGTTCAGCATCGATTAGATCGAGAGTGAATTAACTTTAAAATGATAGTACCCTAAATGTCGATATCACATTCATGGTAAGTGCTGTTAGGTCTATAACTTTAAGTAAGACGAACCTCAGCAGCTTCTTTTGCGGATTGTACCAATTCTTCAAAGGAAGTATCCAAGCATTGTCGCAGTTCCGCATAACTAACGACGAGGACACTTTGTTCGTCCCGTGACATCAAGCAGATCTGAAACGAAAAAAGGAAATTAACATGGTAAGAATAGAAATTTTATAGAATCCAAAAATGGAACTCACTTTAGAGATAAAAAATAGTATCAATAAACCAGGTCTCACAGTATATACGCGATAAAATATAGGGACCAAATGTCACGCTCGTGGGGTACTTTTTCGCGCTCAAACAGTAACCAATTCGGGATAAATTCAAAAGAATTCAAAACAATTAAATTTACATTCAAAAGAATTAAAATGTATTTGAAAAGATTGTAAAAATGAAAGAAATTCGATGGATTTTTGTTCAGAGGAATTTAAGGGAAACTAGAATAATTCGATTAAATTCATAAAAAATGAAAGTAAATTAAAAAAATCAAATGAATTGGAAAATTTTTTAAAATATTAAATTAAGTAGAATTCCTAATTTCTAATAAAAAAAAATGCCTAATGAACAAAAATTTTTAAATAATTCAAATGAATTGGAAAATTTAAAAAAAATAGGAAAAATCTATTTAAGTAAAATTTGAGTGAATTTAGAGCAATTTGTAAAAAATAAAGCTGGAACTGAAAAGTAATCAAGTGAATTAAAAAACTTTTTAAAAGTATATGAAAATTAATTGAATTCAATAAGTTTGGAATTCATTTAGAAAAATTATAAGGGCATTTAAAAGAATTTGATTAAATGCCTATGAAATTAAGGTTAGCTTAAAAGACTTCAAGATGAATTTCAAATAAATTGCAAGAAATATTTGAAAATCCCTTCAAATCTTTGAAATCCTATGATACCTCTTACTTCTTCTGAATAAATTCTATGAAATCCATTAATAATATTAGATGCCCTTAAAATTACTCAAATCCTTCTAAATCCATTGTAATGCTTTAAACCTCTTGAAAATACCTTGAAATATTTCGAAATAACCTAAAATATTTCAAATCCCTTAAAATATATCGAAATCGCTTGCATTTTTTTAAGATATTGAAAATGCCAAGGAATTTGAAAAAATTACTTTAAAATATTTCAAATACTTTCGTCATTTTATCAATTGATAGTCAGGGTCAATTAAATGTAAAAGAAAATAGGTAAGAAAAAATCCATTGAATTAAGTAAAATTTAGTAAATTTAGAAGAGTTCAAGTCAATTAAAAAGCTCACAAGAATTCCAAAAGATTAAAAATAATTCAGGATAAATTAATAAGAATTTAGGATGAATGCCAAAAAAGAATTTCAAATATTTTCAAATCTTTGAAATACTACTGAATACCTAACTTTTCGTGAATAAAATCTTTAGAATCCACTAAAATATGATAAAATCCCATGAAATTCTATGATGATGTCACCTATAATCATGGAAGATGTATTAAAATACATTGAGAGCTTCAAAATCCCATAAGATCATTACAATCCTCGGAAATCTGATAAATAACCTGAAATCTTTTTAAATATCTTAAAACCTTATAGGTCATGTAAAATCGTTCGATATCTTTTGAAATTCTTGAAAAATTTCTATCCTAAAATATTTCAAACCCTTTGAAATCCCTTCAAATTAATTAAGTTAATCAAAAATTTCTTGGAATCTTTTAAAATTACCTAAAATATTTCAAATTAAGAAAATACCTTAAAATTTTTCAAAGTACCCTAAAATCCTAAAGATGCCTTAAAATGATTGAAATCTATTAAAAATTTCTCGGAATGTTAAAAAATACCCTTTATTCAATACCCGGATTTCCTTAAATTCTCGCAAAATTCTTCATATTTTAGAAAGTACCTCCACTTTAAAACCTAGTTGTTACATTTTTAACCAAAAACATAAATTTTGAAACAAAAAGATTACTTTTCAATCGAAAAAAAACGAGATTGTAACAAAATTCGAGAATTCTGGTACAAAAAATTGAATATTCAACTAAAAAGATGATTTTTTAAACAAAAAGATTAATTTACTACCAAAAAAGACGAATTTTCAATAAAATTCAACAATTCTCAAACAAAAAGTTGAATTTTATGAAAGAAAATTTTTGTTTAATTTTTGAGAAAATAGTTCAACTTCAAAAGCTAGTTGTAACATTTTTAAAGAAAAAGATGATTTTTTCAACAGAAAGATTAATTTTCTACCGAAAAAAACGAATTAGTAACAAAATTCAAGAATTCTGAACGCAAGGGTTGAATTTTAAACAAAAAAGATGCATTTTTAGAGAAAACGAATAATTTACTACCAGAAAGACGAATTTTCAATAAAATTCAAGAATTCTCAACCAAAAAGTTGAATTTTTAAGAAAGAAAGAAAATTTGTTTTTAATTTTTAAGAAAGTAGTTCAACTTTAAAACCCAGTTGTTACATTTTCAAACAAACCCATGCATTTTTAAGCAACAAAATTAATTTTCTACCGAAAAAAACGAATTAGTAACAAAATTCAAGAATTCTGAACCAAAGGGTTGAATTTTCAACTAAGAAAGAATAATTTTTAAACACGATTAAGTTACTACCAAAAAGAAGAATTTTCCATAAAATTAAAGAATTCTAAGCCAAAAAGTTGAATTTTTAAGAAAGAAAGAAATTTAATTTTTAATTTTTAAGAAAGTAGTTCAACTTTAAAACCTAGTTGTTACATTTTTAACCAAACCCTTACACTTTTAACAAAAAGATTAATTTTTTACGGGAAAAACGAATTCTTAACAAAATTCAAGAATTATGAACCAGAGTTAAATTTTCAACTAAGGAAGAATAATTTTTAAATAACAAGATTAATTTACTACCAAAAAGACGAATTTTCAATCAAATTCAACAGTTCTCAACCAAAAAGTTGACGTTTCAACTAAATAGATGAATTTTTAAACAAAAACATTAATGTACTACCAAAGAATACGAAGGTTTAATCAAATTCAAGAATTCTAAGCCAAAAAGTTGAATTTGCGACTAAAAACATACATTTTTCAACAATAATACTTATTTTCCATGAAAAACATTAGTCATCTGAAAACGAACTAAAAACGGTTACCATATGCACGTTTAGAAAAAAAATTTCTCTAAATTCTAAAAGGTAACGTTAATAACGTAATTCTAACGCGTAACGTTACTTTGACTGGACCTGCCCTTTCCCCTAAACAACCGTAGGTCTTGAGAGACCCTCCCCCCATTCCCCTAAAGTGGTAACGTAGTTTATAGACGATCCTTTATTCACATTATGTTCTGAACAGTGTCAAAATAGTGATGTCGCTAAAAAATGTCAAATAGTGTCAATATAAAAATACCTTATCATGAGATCCTGAGTCGAGTTTATTCAAGCAAGAAACGACATGAGCCATATCCAGCCAAGGTCTTCCGTCACCAGTGACTTGATGAAAAACATAGTCCCTGAACAATTTGAGCATGTATCGATCTCCAGTTTCAGCCCACGTTGGTTCCATATTAAATTCAGGCCTCTCGTTAATCGTCGCCAGTTTCACGAGCAATTTAAACAGTCTTCCGTTTTCTAGTTCCTTGGAAAGTTCATTCTCCACCACATCAGAACGAAGCTGAGCTGCATCCAGTTGCGTATAAAATCTCGCTCCAATCATAGGCATCAAATCCGTGACAGTCTTTCGAGTTTGATTCGCGAGCAAGTACCTATACATTTTGCACATATTATTTTTTTTATTGCTCGCTAGTTTAAAATTGTTGTAGACTTAATTTTTCAAGATTCAAATTTCCATGCAAGATGCGGAACTAGAGGCATGAATGAATACAAATTTAAAACTGATGAGTACAGGGTGCCGATGAATTTAGTTCATTTTTATGGTTTCGTATGTTACAACGGAAACCCTCGTCATTCCCTCGTTGTCCGGTTAAGTTTGTCAATTTTCCCGGTACATTAAAAGTAACATATTCATACTTGCCGCTAATCGGAAAAAATGTATTACAATTCATTAAATTCATTCTAAACACCATTTACACGAAAAATTGCAAAATAAATCTACTTTGAAACAAATACTTAAATTTTCGGCTAAAAAATATAAATTTCCCAAAAAAATGGAATAGTTCAATCAATTTTCAACAAACAAAAAAAAACGGATTTTAAAGAAAATGGTTCAATTTTCAACCTAACTGATGAATTTGCTACTAAAACAATGCATCTTACACTGAAATAGTTGAATTTTCAACAACAAATTAATTTTTGTTAAAAAGATAAATAATCAATCAAATCTTAAATTTAAGTTTAAGTTTAACTTTCAAGCAAATAATTTTATTTTCAACTATGTGGATTTTCAACGTAATAGATGAATTTTTAATTAAAAAAGATAAGTTTTTATCCAAATTGTTGAATTTTGAACAAGAAAAGATCAATTTTCAAACAAAAAATGTAGATTTAAATTTTAAGTTGAACGAATTAATATTCAACCAAACTGATGAATTTTCAATTCAAATGATGAATCGTCAACTGGAATTTTATATCAAAAAGATTAATTTTCAATCATAATGATTAATTTTCTATAAAAACAGCGAATTTTTCACAAAGCACATACATTTTCAAACAACTAGTTTAATTTCGAAATTTAAAGAAATTAAATAATAAATAAGTCGACACCCTGATTGTGGCTTTTTTATCTGTGGTTAAAAACTGAGGAAAATAAGAAATTTGGCTTTTTGGACCCTAAGTTTAAAGCTTATCTTTTAGTCGCAATTTACTCAAGGATATCTCCAGTTGAAGCTCTTGGCAGTGGTTAAAATCAGTGGTTAAAAAATGAGGACACTTTTTTCCGACATGCCCCGAGGATGACTCAAAATTAAGCGCTTAGCATGTACAGTGGCAGTAAAAAATTGCTATTTCAAACAATTTTTTTTTTATTAGCGGTTAAAGAATATGAAAATGAGGAAATTTGGTTTTTCATTGTTTGGAATAATTTTCGAATCCTATAGTTTGCGAAACTCTTACTTTAGCGCACTTGCCGTCCTCTTTGACTTAATTTTTTAAACTTTTGTAATTTAAAATTTTAATTATCCACTTAAAGTTTAAATTGGTGAAGCATTAACAATTCAAAGTTAATGAAACATTCTAATTTGTAATTTGAAATTCTAACATGGGATGTAAACATTTTTTCAAAGATTCAAAATTTTTAATATCTAACAATTTAATTTCGCAGAATTTAACATGGAATTAATCAATTTCGAATGCTTCAATTCAACCTGAAATTAATCAACTTCGAATGCTTCATTTAATTCGGAATTTTTTTATTAGATAAGAATTTCAATTTTGACTCTAAAATTAGCATCGAATAATTTTTATAATTTTATTTGGTCGACAACACTAACAGAAAAAAGTATCTGTATTGATTTTAACTTTAAATACTTTATCTTAAAATTTTGTTAACTGTGCCTTCTTCCAATAGGCATTTGTACAATTTGAAGCATTTAGCTTGGAATTCCTCGAGCACATTATTTTTCAAACTTTCAAATAAATTTAAAAATATTTTAGAATCTAAAATTTGAAATCGCTGAATCTTGAACGCCAAAATTTGAATTTTAAACAAAAAAATTCAAATTTATAAGCAAGACAAATTTAAAATATGTTAATTTGAATAAAAACTACACTTAAAAATATTTTAAATTGGGACAATTGAATGAAAATTATATCCCAATGTCAAAGCTATCGAATTGGAAGCACTGAAATTTGAAAGCAATTCTAAATTATTCATTTTGTAATAATTTATATTAGAATGCTTAAAATTCACTACAGTTTTATTAGGAATGCATCAAACTTTATTTTAAGCTTTGTAGGTTACAAAAAAATATTTAGAAAAAAGTTAAAACTTCAAAATAAAAGATCTCTCGATTTTAAAAGAATTTCAGTTTTAAAGTCATAACTATTTAAGGCCATGTGATGAGTGGGTCACGTGACCAGATTCCTTCCTTACCGGAACTTTTTTTATTTCCTTACTTATTTCAACACGAAGCACCACATCAAGTTGAAAATTTGGGATAATAAATAAGAAGCACTAGGAAATCTGGGACTGGTTCTAAATTTTAATAATGGTGAAAAAAAGTTTCTGTTTGTAAATATTTTTTTTTACTTTTTTCATAATTATTAAAATTTAGGACCAGACCCAGATTTCTTAGTGCTTCTTATTTATTATTCCAAATTTTCAACTCAATGGGATGCTTCGATTGAAAATAAGTTAGGGAATAAAAAAATGACGGTAATGTAGGAATCTGGTCACGTGACGCACTCGTCACATGGCCTTAAAATCAAATAATTAAATTGTAAATCTTTCGATTTGTATATTTTTACGATTTTCAAATGTTTTAGTTTTTTTTTCTCCTTTAATGGATTACATAATACAACATTCGAAAATTTAGAAACAATTGAAGTTTTTACTCATTTGATGAGTTTTCAATCTAAAATTATTCATGTTAAAGCAAAATTGGGAACCTTATCATTTGAAAATTTTCAATTTGCCATAATTTTTTTTTCACTTACTAAGGATTCAATTCACCAATGCACTATAGACTTATTAAATCATTAAATAATAATGAAAACATAACAATTACTTTCTTCCATTTGTCTCTGAAGTACTAAATAGTTAAATTTCAAATAAAAAAAGATCCATTTTCAACTAAAAAGTTGAATTTTGAGCTAAAAAAGATCAGTGTATAATTTGCCACAAAATAAAAAAAATAAAAATTTTTAATCAAAGTGATAGATTTTCAGCTGCAATATATAAATTTCAAATAAAAAAGATAAATTTTTAACAAAAGAGTTTAAATTTCAATCAAGTTTTCTCATTTTCAACCAAAAATACCAATGTATCAATAAAATTATGAATATTTAATTGAAATACTTGAATCTTCAACCAAAAAGATGAATTTTTAAACAAGAATTATAATTTGCAAACAAGAAACTTAATTTCCCACAAAAAATACGATTTTTAAACAAAATATGTGAATTTTCAATTTAAAAAGGCAAATTTTCAGCCAAGTAGTTGGATTTTGAGTTCAAAAATATCAATTTGCAAACAAAAATTGAATAGATAAATTTTCAGTTCAAAAAAATTAATTTTTAAGAAAACTAATGAATTTTTACCTAAAACGATGAATCTTCACCTGGAATAGTGGAAGTTCTACCAAAAAGATAATTTTTGTAATCAAATGATGAATATGCCACTAGAACACTTGAATTTTCAATCAAGAAGATGAATTTTCAAAAAAGAAGATTAATTTTTTTCAAAAAATACGATTTTTCCAAAAAAT
Organism: Acraspis erinacei; assembly: GCA_035041075.1. NCBI lineage: Eukaryota > Metazoa > Arthropoda > Insecta > Hymenoptera > Cynipidae > Acraspis > Acraspis erinacei. Next base: position 64,714,907 of record JAWWLR010000155.1, on the reverse strand, counting down.
ACATGAATTTTCAACGAAATAGTTCAATTTTGTACTAAAAAAGACAAATTTTCAAGCAAAAATATAATAGTTCAATTTTCAGTTTAAAAAAATTAATTTTTAACCAAACTTATGCATTTTTAACTAAATTTATGAATCTTATACTGAAATCGTTGAACTTTGAACCAAAAAGATAAATTTTAACTAAAAAGATGAATCTTTAAATGGAATAATTGAATTTTAAATGAAAAAGATGAATTTTCAATGATGAAAATTAATTTCTACCAAAAAAGACAAATTTTCAACTAAAAAGGTAATTTTTCAACAACAATAAAATTGAATAGTTAAATTTTCGGTTAAATAAAGTAATTATCAACTAAAAAGATGAATTTTTAACAAAATTGATGGAATATTCAACTGCAATAATTACACTTTCAATTAAAAAAAGCAATTTTCAACTAAATAGTTCAAATTTTGAATGTAATTAATAATAATTAAATTCTCAGCAAAATGAAATTAATTTTGAGCCAAGGAAAAAATAAATTAAAAAAAAAGAGATCAATTTTCAAAGAAAAAGATGCATTTTCAATTACAATAAAACGATGAACCTTGAATACAAAAAATTATTTTTAACAGAAGGGTTTACCTTTTAACCAAGTTATAGAAGTTGGATTTAAAACAAATTAATTCTGAATTAAAAATGTAATAGTTGATATTTCAACCAAAAAGACTTTAATTTTCATAATTAAAAACAGTTCATATCATCAAAAGAAGAGGACTTTTGAAAGTTTATTTAATTTGTAACTAAAAAAGATTTTGTTTGTAAAGAAAGAGAAAATATTGCAAACAAACTTATACATTTCCAGCAAAATACATGCAATTTCAATAAAAGACTTGAACTTTCAACCAAAAAGATGAATTTTCAAACAAAAAACTTAATTTTCTACAAAAACAAACGATTTTTCAAGAAAATACATGAATTTGCTGGTTAAAAAAGACAAATTTTCAGCCATCTAGTTAGATTTTCAATTAAAAAATATCAATTTGCAAACAAAAATTGAATAGATACATTTTCAGTTTAAAAAAATTAAACATTTCAAGAATATACTCCCCAAATTTTAAGTCGATCTGAGCAAAACTCTTGAAGTTATTGTCTATTTAGTCTCTTGTCCTCTAACACTATAGCTCTGACTTTTTTATCTTCTGAAACTTTAAACGCGTTTTTTTTTCTTCAAACTACTTTTTCAAAGGCCGTGTTCACTGTCATTTCAAAACTACTTTATGGATTCATTTCAAACTTGGTACACATTTTCTACATATAAAATACCTCCCACAAACGGTTAGTACAAATTTTTTTTTAACATAAAGGGTGCTTTCACCCCCAAAATGGTGAAATTTTTCGTGGAAGATAGCAGATTACACTTTAGATGACCACCAAACATTTTTAAATGCAAAAAAAAATAATCAGAGAACATTGGGGGGAGGATTTGATGATACTTTGACTAAATTTAAATGGCTTTTGATTTCAGATAATTTCCGACCGAGATACAGTGAACACCGTAAATTGTTTTTTTCCAAGACGTTCTCGGACAATCTCTGTCACCGGCTTGTTTTTAAATATTTTCAAATGAAAAAATTACAGAATATTGCTAAAAGTACACTTAATACTGTACAAAGAGTTTAAATACATTTGCTCAATCCATACTCTTAAAAAAAATTCGCAAAAAGAGTTTTTTTTACGCTGAAACCTTTACCCTCCCCTTAAGCAAACTAATGAATTTTTACCTAAAACGATGAATCTTCACCTGGAATAGTGGAAATTTCTACCCAAAAGATAATTTTTTAAATCAAATGATAAATATTTAACTGAAATACATGAATTTTCAAGGAAAAAGATGAATTTTCAAACAGGAAGATTAATTTGTTACCAAGAAATAAGATTTTTCAACAAAATACACGAATTTTCAACGAAGTAGTTCCATTTTGTACTAAAAAAGACAAATTTTCAAGCAAAAATATAATAGTTCAATTTTCAGTTAAAAAATTAATTTTCAACCAAACTGATGAATTTTTAACTAAAATTATGAATCTTCTACTGGAATCTTGGAATTTTAAATCAAAAAGATGAATTTTCAACCATGAAAATTCCTTTCTATCAAAAGAAGGCCACTTTTAAACGTTTGTTGAATTTTTAACAAAAAAAGATTTTTTTGTAAAAAGAGAGAAAATGTCGCAAACAGAATTATAAATTTCCAGCAAAATACATGCAATTTCAATGATACTTAATCGTTCAATTTTCAGGTAAAAAAATTAATTTCAAACAAAAAAAAAACGAATTCTCAAGAAAATAGTCAAATAAGTCGAACGTGTATTCAGGAAAATTGAAGAAACGAGTAAAGAAGGGAAGAAAGAAAGGAGATACAAACATAATGAGGTTACGAAGGTCGGTGGAGTAGGAACGTGAAACGAGCTCCAGAGACGCTTGCATGTTATCTCGATGGACGGCAAGAAGACTGCGACATGCCAGTGCCAGCACCAACTTCCCTAGGGATATTAGGTCTTCTTGTTGAAAATGTGGGATGACACTCAAGGGATTCGTTGCGTTACCGTCCAACGTCACTACATCTGGGACTGCCACACAACTCAGTCGGAGACGCGTTCGGGAAGTAAGTAAAACTTTGGTGGGATCCAGGCATCTATATGCAAGACCTGTAAATATCATTTGCATTTATTCTTAAAGAATCTTTAATCATTTACCTCCGTGCAATATGTTCGTGGAACACAATTCAAATTTTTTGCCCAGTTTCTTTTATTGGTCAATTATTTTGAATGAAAATAGAATCACAAATAAATTCTTAATTTTTTGCGAAAAAAATTGTCACCTGAAAACTAGAAAATGCCATGTTCACTGATCGTCAAACTGAGAAAATAAGCTTCAACGTTCGAATCATACAGAAGTATTTATAAAATCGATTTTAAAAGTAACCGAAAATAATTATCAGTACTGTTGAATTTTAATTAATACTTGAGTAATGTAAATTGTTAAGAAATTATTAATTTTTTACAAATACTAAAAACGCTACTTTAAAGATTACTTTAAAATTCGATGATATTTTACAAATTAAACTCGACCCTAACTGACATCCAGTCTCAAAATAAAACTTTCCAGTTAAGCGGGAAAGAAATTGAAAACTTATAAAATTATTCACAATATTAAAGTCTGTTTAATAAAATCTATAAAATAATGAGTACAGTCTTACGAAACGTGCCTTGATATCTTTTTATATATACTATAATCTACAAAACATGCATTCTATCTTCATTTTTTTTAACTCTTCAACGACAGGATTTATTCTTCTTAGCTACAAATTTCTTTTATAATAAACTGAAAGACTAGAGTTGTTCTTCGCAATTCAATAAAATGAATGTTTTATATGGAAAGAATAAAAAAAAATCATTGAAATTCAAAGTTTTCATGGAACAATTCAAAGAAGTTTTCAGGTTTTCAAATTTAAAAAAAAATCAAGGAGAATTCCAGATTATAAAGTTCGTTACATCCTGCTGGATTCAAGAATTTGGAAGAATAATGGAAAAACTGACTTAGGGTCCGTCATTAAATTACTTAACAGCTCAGGAGGGGGGGGGGGGTGGGGTTATGATTTGTTCAGGGAAAGCTCATGGATTTAAAAAAATCTTGCAAAATTCAGGGAATTTATATAACTTCAAATAACTTTCAATCAGAAAAAATGAGAAATTTTCCAATTTTAATTTGAAATTGTTTTACTAATAGGCTGGAAAAATTACGCGAATTTTAAAATGAAAGATTTGCGGTAACCCTAAAATAATATTCTTTTTAGTAATTTATTTGCCTCATACTTGTATTCATATTTATTTTTTTCCAGTAGCATCCTCTTGAAAATTATCTTTTTAGTTCTAAATTTTATTATTTGTTTAAAAATTCGACTGTTTTATTAAAAATTCGTTCTTTTGGATTAAAAATTCTTCTTTTATCTTAGAAAAATAAT
>JAWWLR010000155.1:64683849-64696758 GCA_035041075.1 Acraspis erinacei | reverse complement strand
CATTCACGTCTACAGTTCAATAACTATGGTTTGTAACCAAGAAGCATTGATTCAGTTTTTTGCTCTTATTAAAGATCTTATTATTATTAATTGTAAACGCATTGTGATATTAATGTAACTTTTGCAATAGAATATAATAGAAGTTCATATACAAATTCTTTTTATTTCAATCTATCTATATGCATTAATTTAAATCAGTAACTACACGTTCATTTAATCATTCAGTCAGGAAGCATTTAGAATTTTTACAATATACGGCTCCCCAAAAACCTTAAAGTAGACTTAATTGGAGAAATATTTTTACAAAACTTATAATAATTTAATTCTCTAGTAAGGATAGATTTAAAAGTATGAAATATTTTTAAATCTGAATCTTTACATCGTCATTATTTGCTAATTGTTTCTGCTTGGGAAAAGTAAATTTGAATACTGATCAATTCGATTCTCGAGTCTATTTTTCCCAACCTTAATATTTTGTGTCTCAATAATCCAGACTTGCAGATTTACAAAGGAATGAAATCGCAGTTCGTATTTCATAATTTTCAATTATAGCTGCCTTCTAAAGTTAAAAAATGAGCATGGTTGAAAATGATTTATAAAACCGAGAAAAATATTGGCATTGTTAATTGAAAATATTTTTTAAAGAGAACTGAAAGTGAACTTTAGAAATGTTTTTATGTTATGTTTTTCTCTGTAGGATTGTCTACAAATCTCGTTAGTAAATGATTACTTAAAAAAATTGTATTTATAAATTATACAATAGTTAATTTTATAAATAAAATGTTTTTATACATTTTGAAAAATAAAAATGTACCAAAGAGATTTGTATAGAATCCATCAAGGAATAAAATGTGCTCTACAACATTATAATTAAATAATAATGGTAAATTTTACCTAGAGAGAAACAAAAGGTATACACATTAACTTGAAATCTTTTTTTTCTAAAGTTCGCCTCAGTTCTCTTCTAAAATTAGTTACAATTAACATGGCTCATTTTTGAACTTAAGATAACTAGTGTACATCATTAAGTACTACTTAGGCACTTATAGCTTCAAATAGACCTTCAGCAGTATTATTGAAAACAGATTCCATTATTGTTTCTTCAACTGTTGCATTTCCTCCGGAATATATGGCCAGGATATCTGCAATAGCACTTTTAGATCCGATCACTAAAGCAATAACTCCTACTATGCAAATTATCACATTCTTCCAAACCATCCAGTTTCCTGGTCCATAACCAATATTCCAAAAAGTAATCATTTCGATGATAACTGGAACTAAAAGTCCGAGGATAGAGAAACAGAATGCTCCTATTAGTCCTATAAATGGTCCAATAGTTGGGACAGCAACTGCCAGCAGAACTAAAAATTAAAATAGAAAATTTTATGTTTTAAAGAAGAGTAAATTTGAATTGGAATGTAGACATTTAAGATTTTTTAAATTGTACCGTTAGATTCTTGTTTTTTTTTTGTTTTGTTAATTTCCAAGTTTTTCGAAGTTCAATCAATATTTTATAATCAAAGACTGAAAATTTACCTGCGCCAGTTGCAAGAATGGTTCTCAATAAGTAATTTGCAAGGACTGGTTTTTTTTCAAATCGATCTTTAATGGCATTCCACCCAATTTCGATACATACGTAAAACTGAAGACTAAAAGTGCAGAATACAGCGAGACCAATGAATATTTTCACAATTTGAGCAGGACTGAAAAATAAAAAATTGATAAGGACATTAAAATAAAGCACTTAATAACAAACACTATTTCCTACTACTAATATAGTTAAAAAAAATTGAAAGGTGATAGTTTTCTGCTAATTTATTAGAAAGTCATTAACAAATTCATACAGATAAAATTTCTTACATTTCATTGATTGGAAGGTTCAAAGTAATCGAATCAGCTGTGTTATCAGGATAGGCACAATATCCCAAAAATCCGAGGAGAATATAAATTATAGTAACTCCAGCCATTCCTTTGTTAAGAACCCCGAAAATTCCAACGAAGTTTTGTGGAGTTTTCATGCTGTTTTCGAGAGGCATCATCACACCTTAAAAATAAATTAGAATGAAATATATAATTATGTGTCATTTTTAATGTTTTACAATTTCAGATTTATTTATATATTTACCAATAGCTTCCATAGCAAAAATAGTTATACTGAAAAATGTCGGAAAATTTCCGACTGGAGCCATCTTAGGAATTTCACTCAAAGGATGAAGATTTATCACCAAATAGTAAAAAGTAATTCCTAAACTGATTCCCATTAATACATTTGCCACCATGGAAACAGGAGCCAAGTATTTTAAATTTGGAATCAAACACAAAAGAATTATCGGCAACAACAAAGATGCTATCAAAAGTCGTTCGTTCATTTCATCCTGAGTATAATATTCCAGGACTTGTTGAAAATTTTTTGTAATGATCACTGCATAGACACTAGAGGCTCCAAAATAAGTTACGAAGAGGCAAATTTGAATGAAATATCTGAAAGTAAATTAGAAGATCCATTAAAATCAAAAATTGCATTTTAGATTTTAAAAATTCGCGTTTCAAATTTAATTTAGAACCTTCCAAACTCACCTAAAGGACTTGGCGAATTTTTTCGACCATTTAGGACCAGTTGAAAAGGCAGCTTCAGCAACATCTGCAAAACTCATTTCTGTTCTTCTCGTTCTGAAGTACAAAACGTGAGCACATTTCACGAGAATATAAGAACAATGAGTACACACAAAAGCTACAAGAAGAGTTGCAATTATTCCCATAAAGAGTCCAGCGTTTTTAAATGCAACTGGCATCGCCAGAATTCCTGTTCCTAGACTTGCTTTTAGCAAATGTGTTAATGTATCACCGTCTCTGTAATTTATTAACAAAAATATATAACATTCAATTGGTGAAAATTTTTAAAATGAAAATGACTCTTACGTTGTTGGATTTTCCACGTTTCGTTCCAGAAAGGGGTTAAAGGTTTTTCCATCTTCAGTTGGCTGTCCAGTTTCCACATCAGGAGAAGCACTTTGGACTTTATGTCTAAAGACATTAAATTATTATTAGTATAATTTAAAAGAACTGGGATAAACTCGCGACTAAACTATTTTTAATTGTTGCTAAATAAACGTTTTTTTAATATTCAGGCACTTTTAATTTATATATATATATATAAATTAAAAGTGCTCACATATATATATATATATATATATATATATATATATATATATATATGTGTGTGTGTGAGCATCCACGTGAAAAGGACCATTCGAAGTACTGTGTACTATATGACCCAATACAGCCAATTTTTTTTACATATTAGACAAACTAAAGTTGTTATTTTGTACGATTTAAAAAGTTAAAGACAAATTAAATTTTAGATTTGAAATTGTAATTTTGTGAGCTGGAATTTTATGGATTTTTTTACAAAAATCGTCAGAATTATTTTATTTGAAAATTTCTGATCAACAAGTATTTTCTATTCATGCATCAACTTTGAAGTACGTGCATTAAAGAATTTTTTTGTTCAAAAGAGATGTTTCAAATATTATAAATGAGCATAACTTCGATAGTCTTCAATATATTGTATTAATATTATAGGTCAATCGATTATTCTGAAATTAAGGAATCTTTTCAGTTCTTGCATCAATTTTTTTACTTTACTTTTACTTTAAAAACCCGTTTTTTTCAAATATTATGCATTACCAAAGCTTCCTTACACTTCATTAAAATGTATCAATATTATAGTTCAATCGATTTCCCTCAAATTAACACATCTTTTCTATTCTCGCATCAACTTCAAATTATGAGAATGAGACCATTTTTACCATAAAAATCGATTTTTAATATAATATAAATGATCAGAACTTTCTTACTTTTTAATCAAATCTATTAACATTATAGGTCGATCGTGTGGTCTCGAACCAAATAATCTTTTTTATTCTGGCATCAACTTTGAATTATGTTAAAGTCTTGCTATAAAAAACCGTATTTTCAACTATTATGCATTCCCCTAGCTTTCTTGCTCTTCAATCAAATATATAAATATTACAGGTCAATGGATTCGTCTCGAATCAACACATCTTTTCTATTCTCACACCAAATTTAAATTATGAGAATGAATAAATTTTTACTATAAAAATCGATTTTAAATATAATATAAATGACTATAACTTCCTTACTCTGAACAAATGAATTAATATTATAGGACAATCGATTCGTTTCGCAGCAGGGAATATTTTATATTCTTGGATCAACTTTGAATTATGTCCATGAAAAAAGTTTTACTATAAGAAACCGATTTTTAAATTATTATAAAGAGATACAAAAATATACAATAAATAGTTTTAGAAATCCTTCGGCCAGTTTCAAGATATAAGTGATGAGAATAAGTTCTCTTCATTTCATCAATTTATCTGCTATCGTTGTCAAGTTATCGTATTCACAAAAAAGTATGACATCCACACATCCAGGCAATTGCTTAGAATATTTTATTAGACATTTTTAAATTAAGGAACGTTTGATTAAATGGATTTATAAAAATCGAAAATGTAACCATTACAAAGCTTCCTCTACGAGGGAGCAAAATCGTGATGCGAAATTTAAAAATGAATTATTTGTAACGATTAGTTTGGAATTGTTTAATTTTTAACACTAAGTATGAATTAATTACTGTTGTAGGTTTCCAATTAGAAAGTATACCATTTTCAAAGTATTTAGAATAATTAAACTTCAAAGTTTTACAATATTTAAAATGCTGCAATTTTAACCGCGAAAATAAGATTGATTTTTTTGGAAAGAAATACAAATTTGTAGTAAAAATCTATCCAATCACTTTACATGCCACTTGATACTACGTGATATGATACTTATTATTACCATTTTTATAATATCTACAATTTCGTATCAAAATTATAATTTTTAATGCGCGATTCTAAAATATTTTAATCTTTGGTTTAGAATTTTCTTAATTTTTGGAGGTTTAGATTTTCACATTGTTGTTTTATATTTCAAAATTTCGTATTAAAAAGCTTGATAGCAAGTTTTAAATTTAATAATTTTAGATGAGTATATAAAGCAATTTCGAATTTAAAAGCTTAATATTGTGCAATTTCAAACATTCGATGAATGCAGTATCTTAAAATAGTCAGGTTTTTAGTTGAAAATGTAAACATATAAATCATTTCATATTGACAAGTATTACATTGGAAAATTTCAAGAAAGAATAATAATTCTTCAGAAAGTGTTAAAATATGAACGATTTGAAACTAAAAAAAATGTGTTTAAAATAAAAATAGATAAAAATTAAACTATCTGAAATTCATACCTCAGTAATTAAATAATTTCTTTAATTTTAAATGGTTACAATTTTAGAGTTCTGAATTTTCATGTTCTAAATAAAATCTAAACAACAAAAATTTCTGTTTCATAAGTTATAACTTTCTAATTAAACTTCAATTGGTAGAATTTTCAAAGCTATAATTAACGATTTAACAATTATTAATTTCTAAACGGTTTAAATTTGCCTAAAGTAATTGAACATTAATATCACAATTTTTAGTAATCGTAGCAGAACTTTTTATTGATATCCGCTTAAAATTACTTATTATTTTGAACGTTTCTTTAGAATAACCTAATTAATTTTTTGATTTTAGAAAAAAATGGTCTAATCAGTCTTAATGTTAAACTATAATTTTGTATCTGATAACAATTCAAAATTCTAGAATTTCCGAAGCTTTGACTTTTAAAGATGCAATTTATATTTCAATTTCAAGTTCCAAAATGTTTAATTATTTACTTTTTAATGTTTCAAATAGAAATAATATAGTTTAATTTCTTTGAATTTTACATGATCTATTTTCCAAAATTCGTATTTGAAAATATTAAATTTTTAACGATTATAGATTGTCCTATTTTCGAAATTTTAATCTGAAAGCATTCAATATCAAGATTGTTCAATTATAAAAAAATAACATTAAAAAAATTTATTTTTAATGTTCTGGAATAAAAACTGTTGTTCGAGTATTAAAATTAAATAATATATAATATTGAGCTTACAAGAAAATTCTGAATTGGTTGAAAATTAAAAAATGTACAGATCTTAACGTTAATAATCGAATTTTGTCAATTCAAAAACCTTAGTAGTCAAACAAATGTAAAAATTCGATTAAAACTGTATAAACTATTTTTAATTTTAAATTAACTTCAAATTAATAGGTTCATAATTAAAAGCTTTTGTCCTATTAAAATATTGTTTCAGTATAAAATATTCCATTTTTAACGTATTTAATTTGAAATTTTTTCATTCAAAGGAACAATTTTTCAATATTTAGCAACATTTGACTGTTAATTTAAAATCAATTATTAAAAACTGTACAATTTGAAACTGAATTCTTTTAAATAGCCGTAAATCGTAAAAACGTCAGTATTAATTTAAACTAAGAACGTTACCATTGTAATTGTTCCATTTTTCATTTCTAAGTAAAAGTGTTGAATTTCAATTTATAAATAATAATTGAACGATTATTATTTTTAAACGACATAAAATTAAAATAATTTATTTTCTAATTTAAAAAGTGATTATTTTCAAAAGTTGTAATCGTTCAATTTGTAATGTTTGTAACTTAACAGTTTTGAAAGTGCTATAATTATGAAGATTTACAAAATTGTTGATTCATTATTTAAATTAAGGCATTGAAAACTGTACTGCCGATAGACTTTCTAACAGAAATCTTGAAACTGTTTGATTTAGAAAAGTTGAAAAAAAAAATGGTTCACTTAAAAAGTGTTAAAAGCTTCCATTTTATATGTATAAATTATTGTGCGTTTAAATGAAAAACGAATGTTCAGCTTCAATTTTATAAGGTACTAATTTAAAATAGTTCCAGTTTAAAGTTCAGTTTTGATTACTTCAAATGAAAAAAGTGTCAGCTATAGGAGTTCGATTTTTTAATTCCAATGGCCGTGAACATTTTTTGAAAACCGGGAATTGGCTGGGAATCCCCCCCCCCCTCCCCGATTAAAAGGGTCACTTTGAAAATTTTACGAATTAAAAAAATTTAATTTAAATAATCTAATAAACTTCGTTTATTTATTATCAAATGTGAAGGCCAATGACGCGCATTAATATTGTAATACAGATTAAAATTAAATTACCAATATCATTGACTTGATTAAAACAGATTATGATATGATCTTCAATTATGAACGATGCCTTTTCGTACTTCGGTTCCTTGTGAGTTCCGAAAAGAATTTAATCTACAGGGTCGAGTTCCTTATAACATCGTTTTTAAGTTGCTATTTAATCTTGTCTAATCTTTAGAAAAATATTTTAAGTTAATGACCTCTTTATTGGAAATAATCTATTTTTAGGAATTGAACGCTAATCGCTTGTTGGATTAATTAGGCCTCAAACTTCGACGTTTTCATAATAATTAATCGTTTTCCTTATATATTTGAAGTTCGATAATTTTCAAAGTTCAGAGTTTTACAAGTTGATTATTCTAAAACTTTGATTGTTGAAAATGGTATGTTTATTAAAATTTAAAGCGTGATTTAAAAAAATTAAAATTTCAATTAGAACTCTTCCAAAATTTAAAACAGACAAGTTTAAAGCTTTCGAAATTTAAATACAACAAAACTTAAATCATTCAAAATTTAGAGTTCTTCAAATTTAAAGAATTTGACTTTTGAAGACTTTAAAATTTAAATTCTGCTCATATGTGAAAATTAAAAAAACGATGGTTTAAAAAGATGAGTTTCCATGTTTTTATATTTTAAAAGTTTAAAAGTCCTAATTAAAAAACGTGATTCTTTATCATTAAAATTCTTCTCTAATGTAAGGCATTCAAGCTTTAAAGCTTTCAAGGTTTACAAATCTCTAAACTGAAATCGTTGAAATTTTAAGTTTTCCAAAATTTAAAACGTTATATTTTTTGTTGTTTTAATTTAACGTCTTAATGTGTCCGTTTAACAATTGAAATTCCCTAAATATGACAATAAACAAATTTCAGTTACGAAATATCACAATAATAAATTTTTTTTGTAACTTATCATAATTTGATATAAAATATATTTCCTAATCTTTAAGAACAATGTTTTAAATCACATTAAAAATGTTACATTAAAAAAATTGCGACTAAAAATGTATTCCAATTTCAAAAAAGAGGATTTAAATTTGTCGTTTGGTTCAACATAATATAAAATTAATTAATTTCTGACGTAAACCAATGTATAACTGGGAAATTTAAAGAATGGATAATTAAATTAATTATCAGCGATGATAAAAATCAGCTCTTGAGACTTTGTTACATACGTAAGAGAAATATTACGAAATTGAATTAAACTGATTAAATGATATAATCTTTAAATACGAATTCTTTTAAATCAATTCATTGCAAAAGTTCGGATTAAAATGATTTTGTTCCACTGGGTTTTAAACTTTACTTCAAAAATAAAAAAATGCATTCCAAATTGACATAATAAAATTATTAAAACTGTACTTACATCCACTGGAGAAATTTATTGGCAGAAATTTCAACATTTTTCTTTTCTTGAGTTTTTTCAGCTTTATCAATATTCGTTTCTTTTATATTCTTCATAATTGTAATATTAATTTATTACAGAATATGTATAAATCAAGAAACTAATTAATTTCAACGCAAATAACTTGAAAAACAATTTATATTCACTGTATAATATTTCCTAACATTTACTGTAGCTGTTGGTCAAAATGTAGATTTTTTTTGTTTCTTATTTTTAAATTGATTTTAAACTCAAAAATGCAATGAAGAGTCAAGAATAAAAAAATTGACACTGATGGGCAGCAACGAATGATTGATCCGACTGCCGATCGGATCAATACTGATTTGTGTCAATGCAAGACATTTTTTTAAACACACGTCTCAAGAAATTTGCTCTCTCACTTTAGATAACGAAATACATATAAGATCGATGTGTCTGATCCGTTTTCCAAGCACTACAGCTCTTAGTAATTTGAAGCGTACGTGTTATATCTTCATATTATTCTTCTCTTTGTTGCAAAACAAGTAAGTTTCAGTGAATATTTTCGAAGGAGTATCTTTATTTTATAAACATTTCAGGGGTCACGTAAAATGACCGGCTTTAGAATACTAGCGCTCGGCTTTGTTGGCCCTTGAGAGCTTGTAAAAAATGTTTCAAATTTCAATTTTGAGAACTTAATTTTGAGAATGTCGTAATAAAATGTACAGCGATTACGCTTTGTGCTGTTCTTAGGGTAATGGTATATGTTAAAAGTTCAAATGTTTATATAAAAAAAAGATAATCATTTTTTTTCATAACGTTGTAAAAATTCGACAGTGATACTTTCCAGCTTTTGGATGTTCGAGCGAATTAAGAAAGCTAAACGTAGCAGCGGGCAAGTTGTTCAAAAAGGAATAAAGAAGTTTTCTGGAAAATATCACTCAGATTGCTTGATCGATTAAAAAACTATGATAGTTTTACTTCCAGCGCTGTCGGTTGCAGTCTGCGCTCAGGTGATCGATTGCGACTGGCATCTCGTTGAAAGTACACAATGAAAATTAAATAAGTACTAAAAATGATGTTTTCTTATCCATATATTATATTTTACTTTTAAAAATAATTAAAAAATAAAATATTTAATTAATTAAAATAAGAGAAAATTTACTTATTAAGGACAGCAGTTTTCATTGTGTACTTTCCAGAAAACTTCTTTATTCCTTTTTGAACACCTTTCCCACTGGAACTTTAGCTTGCTCAAAATTTGCTCGACTCCTCAGACGCTGGAAAGTATCACTGTCGAATTTTTGCAACGCTATGAAAAAAATGAATATCTTCTTTTTATATAAATATTTCAACTTTTAACATACACCATTACCCTAAGAATAGTATAAAGAGCAATCGCTGTACATTTTATTACGAAGTTCTCAAAATTGAATCACTGAACGCGAGTTGAAGTAAACAAAACAATTCAATTTTGTTTTGGTGAAAAAATAGTTTTTTCTATTTATTTCGAAAACTAAAACAGATACAAGTTTTGTATGAGAAAAAACAGATGCACAATTTAATTTCCTGTTTATATATATGTTTTCAAAATTAAAATTTGAAACATTTTTTACAAGCTCTTGAAGGGCTAACAAAACGGAGCGCTAGAATTCTATAACCAGTTATTGCAAGTACCGCCTCAATTTGGCCAAGAAATCACTTTTGAGAGTCAGACTGCCTTTAGGTTTTATTCAATAAAAGTTCAACTTAATTTTTAAGAAGTTTTTAATATTAATTAATTTAAACAATACATTTTTCAATTATTGGCTAGTTGAAATATTTTAAAAGGAAAAATTGATTTTTTACATCACGCACGTTTATTCGCTTGAAACTGAAGTTTAAGCACACACTCCTTTTTGCAAGCAATAAAAATTAACACTCGAAAAACTTATATGTATAACAACCAAGGTAAACTTACGTATTTTTTATTTAGCTTAAAAATAAAGTTTTATTGTAAAAACAGGAACCAGTCGCTTAATAAAATTATAGTTTTTGAAACTAGGTAGCTCGAATTGATAACAATAGTTATTAAAAATAAAAAATAAATACAAAAAGAATGGTCTATAGATTTTGATAATTTTATCTTGTCCTATAGCATTTTCTCTTTGAATTTTCAGAACTACCCCGTATGAAAATTCGTATATATAAAATGCATTGCTAACGGGTAATCATTCCAATAAAATATAGCTACACAGTATAACAATCGCTTAAACTAATTGTTTTTCTACTAAAACAATAGATCAGCGATGAACAAAAATTCCATTTTGAGTAGTAAATTATTCCTGATGGGAAGTGCTTTTCCTACAAATTCGAATACTGTTAATTTCTGGTTTTCCAAATTAATTTGTCTTTTTTTTAGACAATTTTCTACTTAGTTCTATATTTTTCGGATTTTAATCTTCCTATATTTCTCGAAGTGATGAGTTTTACAAACTATCAAAAAAGATCTACATAGAGCGCATTTTTGAGATTATTAGCATTAATCTCAAATTCAATATTTGCGGTCTAGTCACTGTATAAATAATCGATGAACTTTCAGTTTCTTCTTTTGTTTTTTTTTCTATTACATTTTGTTGCAAAAATACGATTCCTAAAACTTTCATCACTTTTACAGTACTTTATTTTTTACCCCTCAAGTTTAGTCTCCTTCGAAACGCATACTTTGTAAGCTTTCGACGAGAGATTGTATAAACAAATTTATATTTACATCTTTTATGAATTTTAATCATAAGAAGGAAAGTTCTTCGTATTGTACGAGATTTTCCTGCTTCGATGATGCAACTAATTTACAAAATCCTACTCGGATAAGAAACTGCTTTCATGAAATTCTGTCTCTGGATGCCTCGTGAACTTTTGCTTCCTAGAGTATAATAAAATATATTCGAAATATACAGCGATGCTCGCAATTGTGCAAAAATTTTGTATAGTCTTTAGAAATTCTACAGCTCATGAATGTAGTCTTGAGGTCAGTCGCAGGCTCGAGACAGCTAGGAGTCAAATGTAGCCACTCGAAAAGTGTTAAAACTATGATTTAATTGGCTGGAGTTGTTAATAAACTATTTTCTGTCGTTGCATTACGAACACTTGCCGTTATTGCATTCAGAAGGGGGCTATTGCCATCTTTACCATAAAGCTCTTTCACTATATCTATCAAGGAACTACGAGATCCAAACACTAAAGCCAGAAGACCTATAATCGTAATTACTACATTTTTCATGGCTACCCAATTTCCTTTTCCAAAGCCAATGTCCCAGTAGGTAACGGTTTCAATGAAAACGGGAACCAGAAGTCCCAGAATCGAGAAACAAAATGCCCCTAAAAGGGCTATGAATGGTCCAATCGATGGTACAGCAACGGCCAGCAACACTGAAGAATATCAAAATATATATTTTAATATTTTAAAATAATTGTAACGAGGGTTAAGCATTTTTTCTATAGATGTGAGGGTTTGCGGAACGTCAGCAATTCAAAATTCTACAACTTTTCCGTGTTTATTCCTAGTGGTGTAGTACTAAGGAAATGTGACCTGGCTTGGACCTATGAGGGAAAATTACAGAAAAAAACTAGACTTGGCTTCTAAGTTAGGAAATTACATTTTTGACAATTGCCTGAAACTAACAAAACATATGTTGAAATTTATCTAAAATCTCTGTAGTCATCGGAAAAATGATATAAATTATAGGAAAGTTACTGGAAATTTATTATTATAGCGAATTCATTAATAATCATATGAAGCAACAGATTTTTACAAAATTCGAAGTACATATCCGTCACAAACTGAACCTTTGCAGCAGCCAAATGACATCAAATGACTGTTGATTTCTTCAATAGCAAAGAAAAATTACGAAATTAAACAAAAAAATGTTTGCAATGTGTGGTTTGAAAATAAGATAGGTGTCAAAATAAAAAATGCTGAGAAAACATTTTTTAATTTTTAAAGTATAGTGGAGAAAAAAAGAAATGCCCTTTACCTGATATTCTCAATTATTTGAAAGTGTATTTTTTATGTTTCTTTACATGTTTTTAATAGTTATCGATAGGCCAAAAACTAAAGTATTTTAAACTACAAAAGAAAATTATTTTCGACGAAAGTGGGCTTTATCTAGTTTTGGTTCTCAGCGCCTCAAATACGTTCCTTAAATTTATCAAATTTTAAACTTTTTAAAATAAATTACATCAGCCATGAATTGAAAAATGGTAAATTCTGAATATCTTATTCTTAAATTATTAATTGCAAAATTAATTTTTTTTCTCTCGATTTTTATTTGCTTATTGAAATTCAATATATTATTACCTGTAAGACCTACTCAAATATGTTGTTCTTCAAAGTGAATAAGACGACACGTATCTTATCGATTTAGTGAAACCTTTTTTTTACGCAGA
>JAWWLR010000155.1:64599096-64612616 GCA_035041075.1 Acraspis erinacei | reverse complement strand
AAACTCTGATTATATTTGTTGAAATTCTGAAAGTCTTGAAAATCTCTTTAAATTATTGAAACCTCTTAAAAAATACTCGGAATCTTCAAAAATACCTTGAAATATTTCAAAATAATTCAAGACAATTCAGAAATAGGTATAGACCTGAATTAAATGGTGATTAACCCATGAGTTAATTTATTGAAAGAAAAGTGACATTATTAAAGGTTACATTATGGGCCAACAAACTCGGAATTTTTCATGAAAATGAACACATTATGTAAATCTAAATCACAGTTTGAAGATAAAATAAAAGTTCACTCGCGAGCAGAACCATTGCTAAATAAAATTGCGGGCAAAAAAGTCTGATTAGAATAGGTTATCAGTTTTTTGGAAATAGATGTCATAATGAAACGGTGTATGCAATGCCAAATAGCAAAAGGTTGTGCTTAAATGTTTAAATTTAAAACATTATTTCCTTCTTGGGAAAATACAAAGGGCTTTCCCATTATCCAAGGAGACACACTCACAGCAGGAGACCTTGCCTGTGCTACTGCTTCTCCTACAAATACGACTTTCTGGCACACTCACTACTATTGTGAGTGCCGCTCCTTCGATAATCAGATAACCGAGAGATAACTAGAGGAAATTATAATTTCCGAAGAGGAAAATAATTTTTTAAACATTTAAGCGCAACTTTTTGCTCATTGAAACTACATAAAACATTTTCAGAAGCCAACAATGTCCAATTTGCTTCATGAATTATCTCCGTACTTTCTTTTAGTTTTGGATAAGACACCTCACTACTCTTTTGTTATTAAATTAATAACAAATGATTATTTCTGACACTAAATTTTACCATAGTGCACAGAAAGGATCAAAGAAATTAATAATTTATTTTGCAGATTTTTTGTTCTATATTTTCAGGGCGTAACAGACATTCAAAGTTGAGTATTACTTTGTAACTTAGGAAATAATTTCTAATGGATTAAAAATGTCCAAACTTTGTAACAGTGTAGTAACTGAGAAATTGAGTTATCTAATTTTTTGGATAGTATTTCTTTTTCACTATCACATTTCACTTATAACTTTTTCTTTCGATAAATTTAAAAAGGACATTTTTTGCCATTTAATTAAATTTCTTATAATTTGCTAGAGTTATGGTATCCAGTACAAAAGAGAACAAGAGGTCGAGATGGTCACTTATGTGGATTACGTAGAATGTGATGGGCCTGCTTCCAAAGCTGGAATGCGAGTTGGTGACGTGATTGTTTCGATAAATGGCCAAGAAATGGATCGAGCTGACCACGAGACATTAGTTAATTTCATTAAAAACTGTGACTCAAGAATGCGAATGGTGGTTTCATTTGAGGACTGCCTTAAAAAGGTATAAATTGAAATGAAAAAACCTAACTTCAATCAGTTTTTATCGGCAGAAAAATCTGTTCGATTTAAAGCGGATAATTTTTTTACTTAACATTACTAATAATAATAATAAGTTCCTATTTAATTTTAGGGCTAAGATTGATATTAAATTTGTAACAAACGGTCAATTGTGAACTGTTTTTTTATTATTAAAATCCACGAAAATAAAATTTATTACTCTTTGATTTATTAACTTGATGCTTATAATTTCAGGTGGGTTTACACATGCGATATATAAAATTGCAACAAGCTTTGCAGTCTCGACTCAACGAATTGGAAAGACTTTGTGAACGGGAACGCTCAATTTTAATGGGCCGTTGGAAAACGCATTCACTGCCAGCCAGGAAAAGAACTCCTAATAATATGTCTACAAATAATCCTAATCAGCCATCAAAGCCTTCGAATTTTAACTCCTCAACAGTTCAATGCTGTCGTCCAGCCGCGTCAACGGAACATTTGCTTTTATATTCTGTGGTAAGAACTGATATCTGATACTAAAATTGGAAAGACTTCAAATATGAATGAATTCAAGTCAGAAGATTTTGAATTTAAATTCATTTAAATCTAAAAGGTTAAAAATTCGCAGAATTGAAAGAAAAAGTATTCCAAATTAAAGAAATGGAAATAAAAAAAAATTTAGTTTTAGTTCATCATTCTTTACATTCACAAATCTTCAAATTGAAAAATTTAACAGATAATTGGAGAAAACAGCTTTATTTGATATTGATTTAATCCTCGAAGTTATAATTACAATTATAATCTGAATTTATAATTAAAATCTGAAAATGGGCCTGAGAAAAAATATGGATATCAAAAACTTGTATAAAATTATTAATGAATCGAGACTCAGTAATAAAAAATAGCGAGCTTCTAAACAAAATTTTTTCTCTTAAATATTAATCTTGAAATAGATATTAAAGAGTATAATTAATTCTCCCCAACATTTTTTTCTTTTTGTATTTAAAATCAATATTGCAAAAGCTTTAAATTTCTTAAGCCATCAAATATTAAAATCACTATGAATATAAGTTTTTTTTGGGACTATTTGTATTCTGAATTGATTTGAAATTAAATACACTTTGAAAGGCTTAATTTTGAAACTAGAAAAGAATTGTAATTCAAATCGCACACATTAATTAATTCTTTGATTAAAAACGACTTTTTAATTGATAAGTAAACAGATTTCAGAGTCTAATTATTTTCAAAAGGACTTTAATTTGTAAATTCTTCAAATTTCACAGCTAGGGTGTCCAGCGGTCAAGGAAGTCAGACCTCTCATGGAAATGTCAGGGAAATGGATTGATCATGGAAAAGTCATTGAAATATCAGGACATTTTTTCAAAAGACATTGAAATTTTTAAATTTCCGACTATTTATGAAAATTGCAAGGAATTCTTTTAGAAGCGTGAGTTTTTTTTTCTTCTTAAAACTGAACACTGAAGAGTTGTTAACTTTTCGGGTTATGGAAAATCATGGACAATCGGACGAAAAAGTCAAAGAAAATGGAGGGATTTTAAACTTCAGTCCGGCTGGACATCCTGATATAAATAAATATAGAAATAGGTAAACGTTGTTCTGATTCTAAAATCGAATCAAAGTAAAGCTTATATTGGCAAGAACTCATATTCAAACCGGAGAATTTTTAAATTTCTTTATCAAATTTTAATCAATGAGTGTCTTCGATATAAAACGAACCATTCTATCTGAGATGATATTCTTCAACTCCTCACAAATCATAGAAAACCAATCAAAATTTTCTGGAAATTTAGGACAAGAATATTATTCTGATTTCAATTATAAAAATTAAAATACACGATTGCACATTATAAAAATACATCAATAGATTTTGCAAAATGGATACATTTTATGCGGGCAGAGATACAATATTTCGAAATAGGAGATATTTGTAAAATATTTGTAAAATTGTAAGTCTCTTCAAATATATTTAAATATTTTCAACATTTTTTAGATCCACAAAATACATTACTGCTTCAAAACTATGTAAACAACATTTATAAAGGTCAGATTTTAGGATCGGACAATTATTGTAAGATATGCAAAATATATTCTTCATATTTCGGCGATGTAAAAACTATTTACAAATATTAAAAACGCATAAAATATAAAACAAATTAAAACATATGAAAGAAATAAAAACAAATTAAGATAGTTACATTATCAGAGATATCAACAGCAACTTATTAGAAAATAAGTGGCTGTTATTAGGAGAGATTCCAGGAGAGATTCCCACTGAGAAATTGCTAAATTTCTCTTTATTTTCGGGGCTCCCCTTTGATGAAAAATAGCCGCGCTTGCTTCGATTTGTGCTCGAATTCCAATTAAATTATTAAAAACTATAACAAATATTCCATTTCTAAACATTTGAAGCATCGTTCGTAATATTATAAACAATTATTAGTACACCGACTGCACCAATAATGCTACCATCTTACCTACTACTTATGACTATAAATATTCGAACTGGTCTAAATTAATGCCTCCCTAGCTACATCTAAAAATTAAAAAAAAACGCAATCAATCAAATGGTGCAAAACGTCACGGCACTTATCCTGCACTTGAGCTTAAGCAAAGTTAGGGCATATCTCACATATTCATATTACACACATAAATCCTGAAATCGTACACCGTATATTTGTTATATGGTTGAGAGTTAACGTACTAAAATTGTATACACTAAAAAAAAATGATTTTGATCAAATAAGTAGGTAAGAGATCGTCCATAAACTACGTTACCAATTTCAGAGGGGAGGGTGTCACACAAAAGAACTACGATTGCTAATAGTTGGGTGGGGGGCTCTAATGGAAGAAACGTTACGAACTTAGATAATGTTTAATACGTTTCTTGATGATAAATTTTAAAAAAGTTTGCTACTTTTGCGTAAGATATCTGAAGCAGTACAATTCAATAATAACTTGGTAAGTCTAAAAATTACTTTCATATTTCAAGTTTCACACTCTTTCCCATATTCCCCTCTTTTCACCTTTTTAAAGATTATCTGTTTTTTCTCATGTTTTCAAGAAATTTCCCCTTTTTCGATTTATCATTAAAATTTTTGTTTTTGATAAAAATGTAATTATTTGGTTGAAAATGCATTTATTTAAATAAAACCCCATCTTTTTTTGGTCAAAAATCAAACAACTTGGTTGGAAACTGTACTACTTCGTTTAAACAATGTCTTTTTGGTTGAAGATTCATCTGTTTGGTGGAAAAGTGAACTATTTCATTGAAAATTCGTGTCTTTTTTTATTGAAAATTAAGTTTTCTCAACTAAAAATGTAACTACTACATTTGTAGATGAAAATTTATCGTTTTTAGTTAAAAATTCAACTATTTGGTTGAAAATGATCTTTTTTAGATGAAAATTCATGTATTCTGTAGACAATTCGTGTTTTTTAGTAGAAAATTGATCTTCTCAGTTGAAAATCTATCTTTTCGTTGAAAATGCATGTTTTCTATTTAAAATTCGCGTCTTTAGTATAAAATTAATCTTCTCAGTTAAAAAATTAATCTTTTTCGTTGAAATTTCATTTCGTTCTCTCAAACTTAACTATTTTCCTGAATATTCGTCTTTTTATTGCATTCAACTGTTTTTGATTAGAATTAAAATGGTTTTTGGTACAAATATTATCAATTACATTTTTCGTTGAGAACTCATCTTTTTTGTTTCAAAAGTCAATTACTTGGTGGAACTACTTTATTAAAAATCAATTTTTACATTCTCATTCATGAGAGTGTAATATAATCGTCTAAATTTTCGATCTCTGGTTTTTAACGGATATTTGCGTTTCGGCACTTACAGCGTTCGAAAATCATAAAAATTTTGTAGCCACGTTACCTTTTGAAGGATTTTTCCAATCGAGTCAGCCTTTGATACACTTCTTAAGGTTCCTAAAAGGAAGTTTAATTTCTTTAAGCAGATATTTCCAACCAAAATAAAAAAATTAGAGCATTTTCAACATTTTAAATAGGTAGAAAAGCTATATACTTTTGAAAATTTTAAAAATTTCAGATATATAGAAAAAAATATTTTTCTGATAGATTAGGAAATTTCATTGAAATTCTTTACTATATATCGAATATATTTATAAACAACTTTTTACAGCTTTTACAGCTGGTTACAGCTTTTTAAAAATTAAAAAAATGTATGTGTTCTAGAAATTTTTGTCAAATTTTCTATGGTACGCGGCAAAAAGACTTGTAAATTATCCTCATGAAATTTTTTAATTCGATAAAAATTAAAAAAGTTATATGCTTTTCAATATTATGAAAATTTTCAAAAAAAGGAAAAAAATAATTTTTTTAATAAGTTGAGAAATAGAAATATAAATTTCTACTAGATATAAAATATATGTATTTCGAAAGTATTCTCATAAAAATTTCTTAATTAGACAACAGTTCAAATTATCTTGATGAAGTTTTTCAATTGGACACAAATTATCGAGCGCGAAGCGCGATTTTCGTAATGCGAATGTAATCGTCAAAGCAGCAGGTGCTTTGAGATTCTTCTTTAAAAACAAATCGAAAAAAAAATCAGTTACAATTTATGGCTGCAATTCTTCAGAAGTTTAAATCACAGTTTTCGACTTATAAATATTCCAGTATTGATTGAAGATTTATATTTTTAATTGAAACTTCCTTTGGTGTAAAATACACGTATTTTGTTGAAGAATCGTCTTCTTTAGTTAAATTCAACTGTTTTTAATGCAAATTAAAACAGTTTTTGTTGAAATATCAAGTATTTCAGGTCTCGCAGTGAATTCATTTTTTTTATTTAAAAATTGAACTGCTTGGTAGAAAATTAATCTTTTTGGTGAAAATTCATATTGTCATTTAACTATTTTGTGGAAAATTGATCTATTTTGCTGACAAGTCGTCCTTTTGGGTAGAAAGTTAATGTTTTTTGAAAATTAATATTTTTGGCTGTGAATACAACTATTTCATTCAAAACACTTTTTTGTTAAATTTAACTGAAAGAACATTAATTTTCTTGTTGAAAATTAATTTTTTAAACTGAAAATGTATGTAACTATTCCATTTTTTGCTGAAAATTCCTATTTTTAGTTGAAAATTCAACTATTTTGGTAGAAAACTGAACTCTTTTGTTAAAAATAAACTACGTATTTGAAAAATTAACACACTATAATTACACTTTTTTGTAGAATACTAGAATTCATATGTTTTGCTGAAAATTTGCCCTTTTGGGTATAAAATTAATCTTTTTTAAAGATTCCTATTTTTTATATGCAATCAATTATTTGGTTACAAATTCGTATTTTTTAGTTTAATTGAAATAGTAGAAAATTCCTTTTTTTGTTGTTGAAAACTAATTTTTTAAACTGAAAATGTAACTACTCCATCTTTGGTTTAAAGCTTATTATTATTTTTTTAGTTCAACTATTTTGGTAAAAAATTCCACGTAACTATTTATTTGAAAAATTAATTTCTTGGTAGAAAACTCATAGTTTCGGGTAAAAAATTGATTTATTTTGGTGAAATTTCGTCTTTTTGAGCAGAAAATTAATCTTCTTTTTTGAAAAATCATCATTTTAATTGAGAATTTAACTATTTTGTTAAAAATTTGTGTTTTTTAGTTGAATTCAATCAACCAGTTGAAAATTAGTGTTTTTTATTGAAAATTAATTTTGTAAACTTAAATTCTTTGCCAAAGTTAATAGGCAACAGTTTCGTTACTTTTGGGGGAGAGGCGGGGGGTAAAAAATATCTCAAAATTGTTAAAATAGTTTATGGATGATCCCGAAGGTAAGCGTCACATAGATCGTGACGCCAATTTTCTGGTTTTTTATTTAGTTTGAATTAATTGAAATTCTATTTAATATTATAAAATGCTAAAAATTAATAAGTTTTATCATGAAATGTTACCTTCCAGATAATTCTTAACAATATATATAAATTATAACACAACAGACAGAACACACACTTCTTACCTTTTGCGCCGGATTTAAATAAAACGTCGTACGTGGGAATAAAACATCCTAGACTAAAGATTATTAATGATATTTTTGTAAAGGGCTACGATGCAAAAAAATAGTGCAATCTTTCTTTTTCAGTTTGATTTACTAAGTAATTTTAACTATCGAAAAAATAGTATATCTTAAACGAAAGATTATTGACTAAATGTTAATTTATAAAAGAAAAATTATAATAATTCAATAAAATAACTACCCTCGGGTTTCTTCGCATTGAAGGGAAAGTTTGACTGAATAATTATAGTAAAAACATTCTAAATTTCCTTCAAGACGCAGCATTCTCGTTTGTGAATACTTTTCTTGGTATAAAATATTGAAATGTAGTCTTCCGTAGTTTTTAATTTGAGTCTCATTCATAAAGTCTTAAATACGATAAGAAAAATTTGAAAAGATAAAGAATTGTATAACTTGAACCAATCAAAGACCAAACTTGCGCTAGAAAATATTTAGAGATGAAAATGTATCACTAAGATAATAAATAGTAGTTAACGGCCACTATGTAATTTGAAAATATAAAATATTTTCAAAGACCAAAGACCACCTCCGTGGTCTTTGGTCAGAGGAAAGAGCAGAGAGGGACTTAAAAAGGGACTTACTACTTCGCGAAATCCCTCGTCGAGGCGATGGCGGCTTCGTCCAGCTTCCTGTCCTTCAGATTCTGAAAACAAGATAATTTTTATTATACAATAATTAAAAATCATAGAATTTATATCTAAGATTATCATTTTTGCTAATTTTGATCAGTTCTAAGAGAAGATTCCGTTTTACCATCCGCCAAGCAGAAACCTATCGTATCAACCCAATTGACTTATTAAATCTTAGAAATATGTTACGTCGTTAAGAAAATTAAGATGGAGATTTTTTAATCAGACATTAAATCAAATTCTAGTTGAAAAACTCTGGTGAGAAAAGCGTTTCTTGTTTCGAAGAGAATTTTATTCAATAATTAAAAATCGTCAAATAAATAACTTGTAAAATAAGCAAATAGAACAATAATAATTTACCTGCTTGCTGCTTCCATATTGTCCGAGAATCTAGGAGGTCTTGATATTCCCAAATGACACTAACAAAAAATCAGGCAACAACGAAAAAAACCAAAATTTGAATTAAATATCGACTCATGTTAAAAGAGGGAACCAGTGGCGTATACAATTTCTCGTTTAAAAACTATTAATTAATCCAATATTTTTACAAAGACAGGGCAACTTTTTGAAGAAAACTGCAAATAATTTAAGCTTTTCCGTTTTTCTGAGAATTTCGCTATATTTAGATAAAATTTTAATCATAACGCATCTTCTAAAATTTGAATTTAAAACTAGAAACAAATTTCTTATTTTAATTAGGAGCATTCAAATTGGTGGCACAATTTATTATGTTGAGTAGCTGCGTTTTTTACACACTCTTGGATAGTAACTTTAAAGAATGATGTGGATTATTTAGTTTAAAATTTATTTTAAATGGGAAAAAAATATGGTAGAAGTTAATGAATAGCAAAAAATGACATTTTTGGTGAGTTTTTAGGGGGTACCGGGCTAAGGTGACAGGGCCGTTTAAGTACCATTTTGAAAGAGATTTTCATGAATTGAAAGCGTTGAAAAATCATCTATTTGGTTAAAAATGCAACTAATTTGTTGAATATTTACTTCATTTGTTTAAAATTGAGATATTTTGTTACAATGTAACATTTTTAAAACATTTTTTGGTAAAGAATTCAACTGTTTTTTTAACATTCGTCTTTTTGGATAAAAGATTTGTAATTATGGATTAAAAATTCATCTTTTTATAATGGAAAAGTAATCTTTTTTTGGTTGAAAATTCATCTTTATTGGTCGGGAATTAACGTTTTTGTTGAAAATGCAACTTTGTTCTGAAATATTCGTCCTTTTGCTTACAAATTAAACTGTGTGGTTAATAATTAAACTATTTTGTTGTAATTAGTCGTTTTTCATTGAAAGTTCAACTATTCAAAAAATGCAACTAATTTGTTAAATATTTATTTCTTTTGTTAAAAATTGATCTATTATGTTGGAATTATATTTTCTTGTTGAAAATTTATCTTTCTTGGTAAAAAATTAACTTTTTGCTTGCAAATTTAACTTCGTGGTTAAAAATTAAACTATTTTGTTGAAAATTAGTCGTTTTTTATTGATAGTTCAACTATTTTTGGTAAATTCAATTATTTGGTTAAAAATTCATCTTTTTTTAAATATGGCCGCTGCCGAAAGCACGTTTTTTTATTATTACTTGCGGTGAGCTTGATAACTGTGGAAAGTTCATTAAAAAAAAAAACAAGATTTCATCAGTATATTCATATACGGAGTTCATGAACAAAGGGCTTAGCAAAATTCTGATTTTAACAAAATGCCGACGATTTTTAAAAAAATTTCAATTTTTAAGTTTCAAAAATTCAGTTTTTTGGCCCAAAAAAATATAAAATTTTGTCCACTTGAAAATCCCTAATGAAATCTTATTTTTCTTGATTTTAGTTGATCTGTTCCAGAGTTATCATGCTCACCGCAAGTAATAATAAAAAAAACAACGAATTTTTTAGGCTGTGGCCATATTTCCCCTAGCCTTGAACATTTTAAATAAAAAAGTACCTATAAATATGTAGTAATCGATCCTCTGTAGTCAATTTCAATAAAATGTTGTTAACTTGGCAAAAGAAAATCTTGAAAATTCCATTAACATTACTAGATAAAACTTCTCTCATTTGAAAGAAATCCTTTAAACTCAGATTGAGAATCCTTCAAGCTGAATGACTTCAGAGTTTGTTTTGATTGTACAAAAATACTTTTTTCTTAAGTGCTTGACACTGTGCTTTCTTTCATTATTTTCAAAAATTTGATGCAACTTTTTGTGGACATTTTTCGAACTTCTTTGCAGCGTTCTTTAACTTTATGCGACTAATGCGAGCCCTGCAAAAGCAATTAAAAAAATTTAATGAAATTCTTTTTAAAAATATATCGCAACAAAATTCTTCTTGAAACTTTAACTCAAAATTTTTAACCCTATTTTTTACGTGATCCATAATAATAATATCATCATAAAACCGATATAATGAAGAAGAATAACTTTTAAAAAGTTTAGAAAACTCTCCTGTTTTCTGTAAAAATGTATGCCTTTGATTCTTGACTGACATTTTACACATGATACTCCACACCACCTGAAACAGAATAATCAACGCAATTGTTAGACAATATGTAACAAGCAAAGAGATGCATTTCAAAATCAGCAAATTACAAAAATACGTCTTCAATCTGTTTGCAAATTAATTTTCTAATCAACTTCGGGGAATATTGTTTGATGAAATTTGTGGAAAATTTTACAGAAAAAAATTAAAATACAAAATGAAGATAATATTAATGATTTAAGTAAATGAAATTGCGCATGTTAAAAATTTCTAAAACAAAACTTTAACAATGCAAACTTAACAGCATGAATACCAGAATTTCGTGTATTTTCTATGAGTATAAACAACTTCCTCATTCTAACCTATATCTCGAAATCGATAATTTCTTTTAGAAATTTATCAAAAATACTTATTAAACTTACACATAGCAAAATCTTACCGTAAGAAATAAAGCTCAACATTCACAAAGAGCTGGACATTGTCATCCATACAAAAACACTTTACCAGCGACGTAGTATATTTTAAAAATCACCGGAATTACGATTTGGTGGCTTGGAATCCGAAATCTATCCAATTTTTTGGCAAATAATACGGAGCAACGTCTGAATTTTTACCTCGATTTTCACCATAACCGTCATGTCATAATAAAGAGAGAGAATATAATATAACCTCTGAATCCGAATGTTGAAAATCACTTAAAGCCTTAAATGCACCTCGAATTTCCAATTTTTTTTACAAAATATTGATTAATAGTGGTTTCGGAGATAAATGCAATAGAATCTCGATTAAAAACAACGAAAACTGTCCATTTTCGGTCTGGAATCACACAACTTGACTCGACATTTTTTATTCCAAGAACGGAGACTAGCAAGTTTCTGGGGATATCCCAGGTCTACCAACCGATGAATCAAAAATTAATATTCAAATACGAATATCAAATCTAGGATTATTTATACTTCTGTTTCTTTTTTCACCCAAAAGTTGAAAATTTAATAATAAAATGATTCAAAATTACTGTATTTGGTATTGAAGTCAGACTTCTTTGATCAGTCGCCAAAATTAATCAAGTTGTTGTTCTAGATCTAGACTTTTACAGTTTTACCGGAAAGTGTATGCGCGCCATCTTGAAATACTGTGCGGGAAAAAATCTCGATCGATATCGATTTGAGAACTTATTTTTTTAGCTTTCAAATTTATATTTAATTATGTAAGTTTTTTTTAGAGAATTGACTGATTAAATTTAATCGATTAATTGGTCAGTTATAAAAAACCAATATAATTCTAATTTCTCTGGAATCTTGCAATTTTTCCCTGGTGAGGGCAAACTATTATCGCCGAATGTGTCTTTCATTCAGAATTAAATTTTGTCCATCATTTTAATTTGAACAGTTTCGTATATTTAATTTACAAACCTCTCTAATAATAACCTTCCTTACAACATAAATATAAACTTCTTTAAAAAATACCTCTCTAACTTTTATCTCTCTAAATCTACGTGTATATTTAAATTAGAATCGTCTATAATTTGAAATCATACAATATTCAACGCAAGCAATTCAAATTATTAAATTTGAGCATTTTAATAAACAATTTTTGCCTACGATTTAAGTGATCAATCTTATTTTTTTACATGTTTTTACTAAAAAAAACGCGGTCTCTTCATAAAATTCACAATTCTAATATTTATAATGATTCAGTCCTCTGAATTTTTAACTCTAAAAATTTTGCAAGTATTGAAATAACATTTTAGAATAAGTTTCAAAGCTTTAATTTTTCTTCAAGGCTTCAATGAAAAATGTATCTTCAACTGGATAAATAGAAGTACAAACTGTGAGCGAAACAAATAAATATCCATTTTTTTAGATTGAATTTAAATTATTCATAATCGTAATCGTCAATGTTTTTAAATCATAGGAATAACTAGTTTTCTAAACTTATTTTGTAAAGGCCTAATCTTAGAGAATTAATTAAATTATTGCTGTGAAATTACCCAAAAATAAATCATAATAATTTACAACTTTGATGGTAACCAAAGATAAAAAAGGCGTCTTATTCCACACAAAAAAGACATCCAATTTTTAATCTACGTTCCTGACAAGAAACTTTCGACCCCAAAATCAAATCCACTAAAAACTTTTTTACAATTTTAGAAATTTAAAATTTGTTAAAATAATTTACATTTTGTAAATTTGGATCCCAATTTTAATTTTTTTCGCTATTTCCTTTATATCTATTTAGTTATTTGGGATCGTCAATATATTACGTAGCGACTCTCTGATCCCTCCCTCCCCCACTTAATTATTTCGAAACTTTCATTAATCTGATTTTTTCACTATCTTATCAGAATAATCCTTGTGGTTTCTTTTCACATTGTTTGGGTATCATTTTCAGTTACCGCAGAGGGGTTCAAAGTTTGTGCATTTTGAAAAATTAATTTTTTTTCTATGGGCACAAAAAGTATTGTAAATTTTGTATATGTATAATTTTTTATACCAAATAATAATTTGAAATCATATTTGACGAAAAAAAAGTTTGGATCATGTTAGCATGTTTATAAATATCAACAATAATAATTACATTTTTAGTATTTATTCAATGCAAAACTTATTTAAATTTTTTTAATTGTCTTCTTTACTTTTCTTAATTATTAAGAAAATGTTATAACTCTCAATAATGCTAATTTTTCATCTTTCGACATTTTTGTATTAATTTCAGTTAAAAAATTAGTTTTTGTGTGAAAAACAGTGGTGTGTCTCTCATTCCAACAGAACCCTTACCATAATGTTTCAAATTTGAAAACTCAAAAAAGTTTTCAATTTTCTCTAACTTTACGAAAAGTTTTTTATTTTCCAAACTTTAAAAACTTTCAAGCCCTCCGTAGTGGCTAAGAGTGGTATCTAGGGTAATGTACCCAATTGTTGGCAGGTTAAGGCGAACTACAGGATTTGAGAAAGAAATTAATGTCAAAAACTAT
>JAWWLR010000155.1:64563047-64579186 GCA_035041075.1 Acraspis erinacei | reverse complement strand
CATTTTGTTTCTAAGCGAAAAGAATACCACTACATCTAAACCCGTAAAGTCAAT
This sequence comes from Acraspis erinacei, assembly GCA_035041075.1. Classification (NCBI taxonomy): domain Eukaryota; kingdom Metazoa; phylum Arthropoda; class Insecta; order Hymenoptera; family Cynipidae; genus Acraspis; species Acraspis erinacei. The sequence goes on along the minus strand of JAWWLR010000155.1, from coordinate 64,579,132 downwards.
GTTAGTCCGGAAGTGCCTAAAGCATCTTTTCTTCAGAAATCTATATTTTTCTTTAATTCATATTTTCCTCAATTATAGATTGCTTTTCTTTAGTTAATTGACCTACTTATACGAATCAATAATATTCTCTTATCAGATTGAATTCAATATTTAAACTCTATTAATTTTGAATAACCTTTCTGTGTACTCGGGATACTTATATTTCAGAATTCATTTCATACATTTATTTACAGTAGTTTTCGAAATAATTTTAAAAATTGTCCTGATTTTTTGACAAATAATATTTCGAAGTCATCAGTTTTAAATCATTTTATCTACTCAAGAGGAAAATTCTGTAAGTACTTATTCTTAATTCCACAGCTTAAACTTGAAAAAATAAAAAGTTCAAATATGAATAAATTTGGCAAACGTTAAGTGTTTTGAATTTGAAGTTTAAAATAAAAGAAAAATATGTTGCATGTTAAAATGATAAAAACTACATAAGTAATTTTGTTTGAAAAATTGACAAAAAGAGAAGGATTTTATTTTCCTCAGGAGCAATCTGACTGCTATATGAAATGTGAAACTCCCGTATTTTGTGCACACTCTAGTAATTATTATTGGGTAATAGTAATACTAATTAATAAATAATGAAAACAGTGTTATTGACACAAAATTCATTTACAGATGCAGCAGATAAAATAGTTCAAAATGGGGTTAATGGAAGTTACGACGATGCAGAGCCCGAAGAGTTCGCAGAGTCGTGTCAGGGAAAAAGTTCTCCAGAAAATAAAGATGCCACCGAAGATGGGGAAAAAGGGGAAAGTGACGAGCAGCTAAACGACGCAGCCAGTGCCGACAGGAACGAACTGGAGAAAGAGCATGAAAAAGAGCATGCTTCGACAGAAATGGATGGAGCAGTTGAGAAGGACGATGACAAATTCGAGACGCCTGATGCTGATCCCGAAGACTCTGAAAGAGTCCCAGCTGAAAGTCTCGGAGACATCGACGAAGAGGTAGACAAAGAAGAAGAGGACGATGTCGAGATGGATCCTGAGAAGATCGAAGAACTTCTTCGCGACGATGATCCCACCAGTCAAGATTGCGAGACAGAGGTAAAAAGTGTAGAGAAAGACGTCGAGTTGTCGAATCACTCGAAGGTATCGGAATCCTCGAACGGTGTGAGTGAGCCAAACAATGTGAGTGAAGTGTCTAAAGACCTCGAGGAGTGTAAAGTCGTGGAGGAATCCAAAGATTCGGAGCGTAAAGACTCTGACGGTAAAGATTCGGAATGCGAGGCAATGGACGTTGATGCTGAAAGCAACAACTCCGACATCGAGTGTCTCGACGAAAGCGTCACGCAAAGCGACTCTGACAATGACGACGACGTTTTCACAATCGAAAAACCCGACTCCGGGAATAAAAGCGCCTCCAGGAGTAGCGACATCCAGCAAATCGATGAGGCTGGCGAGATAATAGACAGTAGTATGGACACCTCCGACGTCAAAATCTGCGAGGAAAATGGCAGCTGCGGAAGTCCCGATATCGAGGAGATAACTGATGCCTCTAGAAGCAATGGCCACAACTCTGAACAGGAAGGTTCGACAAAGGGCACGCCGAGTAAGAAAAAGAACAGGAAGCAAGTAGACCTTAGCAACATTACCCCGAGACGCAGCTCCCGGAACATCAAGAGGACTAGTTACATTGAGAAGGAACCCGAGGAGGAAGTCGTCCATGATGCTGATGATGATGATGATGGCTCCGATATTGAGGAGATCAAACCTGAAGATCCACTCGCAGGAATTGATAGCAAAGACAAAGAGAACTCCAAAGTGAAGTCCCCTATCAAGAACAATAAAACCACGATCGTCGTGAATGATACCAAGAGGCTCGTGGAAATTGCTGCTGGGAGTAAAGCTTCTTCCAAGGGAGGGAAGAAGGAACCTACCTTAGTTATAATAGATACGAATTCTATCCTCTCCGGTAGAGGAGGCATTCCAGTTAGCAATGCAAAACCCCAATCGGTTTCTAATTCTCCGGCCTTCTCGGTCGTTCCTATGAGCATGGCGCCACAGACTATGTATCCAAATATGAGAACAACCATCACCCCTGTACCTATGAAAGCAGCTCCAAGTCCAAAGCCAGCGACGGTCACTCCAGTGATTCCTCCTGCTCCCCAGATTTTGCCGACCTTGACCGATGATATGTTTGTTGTCGAGGCACCGTCCTTTATTGTACCTTACGTTTATGAGAAGCCGCCGCTGAAGCCCATGAAGGAGTTTATTACCAAGTTGAAGAAGAGCATTCTCGATAGGGAGTTGGAAGAGAAGAAACTTGAGGATGAGAAAAAAGCAGCGGAGAAGAAAGCTGCTGCAGATAAGAAAGCGGAAGACAAAAAGGACGATGCAGGAGCAGCAGTAGCAGAGGAGGAGAAAGACGAAGAAAGCGAGACAGAGGGCAGTGAGCATAGTAAGAAAGACGAGGATGGTGTTGATTTAACCGAAAAGGTTCCCGACGACAAACTGGATCCGAAGCCTGAGGAGCGGAACAAACTGCCGACCTATTTTGATCTACCCTTGGGGAAATTCTTCATGTCCATTGGTGTTGGTCTTGTCCAGGAATTCGTGCAGACTGATCTTCTGAGGACGCAGAAGAGGAAACAGGGCAAGGGACCGCCATCCGCGGAGACCCAGATGGCTATTAATTCGCTGATCAAGAATCTAGAGTTTAGTAAAGAAAATAACGAACCATTCCATTTAGAAATGAAAAAATGCGAGTTCTGTAATTTTAAAACGGAGTCGGCCTTAGTCATGCAACATCATTTGGAAACGCCACATATGAAGAATTATGTTTACAAATGTAATTTCTGTCCGAGCGAGGTTCGCAGTCCCCATGATATTCTATTTCATATGGAGGCGGAGCACAACACTCGTGGAAGACTCGAGAGAGGTCCTGCTTTTCATCAGTGTCCGAACTGTCCGTTTGAGGATAATCAGAAGGGTAAACTGACGAGACACATTTTGGCTTGCACGAAGAAATTCAGACCCGAACGCAATTTGGAACCTGCGTCGGACTGGGAGCCACCAGCGAAAATTCCGAGAATGAATCGGGCGCGACAGTCGTTGCAAGCAAATCAGAGTGCTTTGGCTTTGGCGATGAGTGCCAAAGGAGCCCAGCCACTTTTACCGAAATTGCTCCCGGCACCGATGCCGGGACGTGGAAGAGGACGTCCCCCAATGCAACCGAGGTATACGGATTTAAAGAGTCTGAGGGCAGGAACTTCGCCGATGAGGCAAGGTAGGTTTTCGTCGATTGAAGATTGGGGATTTATGTGTATTTTTCAAGCCAGAAAACTTCTTTACAGACAATGTTGGGGGAATGATGTATCGCCCGACTTCTTCTGGGCTGTTGGTGCCTACTTCCTATCAATTCGGCAGCAACCAAATATTCCAGGTGATTATGAGTTGGATTTTATAATTTGGATTATTTTTCGGTTTAGGCTGAATATGCTCTAAGAGGAAAGTTTGTTCTACCAGAGATTTGGAAAACGGTGTAGTTTCCGTTTCGGTCTTAAATATTAAAAACGAAAGAACATTTTTCAGTATCTCGCTTCAGTACTGGTTTTAGTGATAATAGAAGTTTTTTTACTTTGTGAGAAATTGAATCAATTAAAGTTTTGAAATCAATTTAATCCCATAACATTTCTGTACCAAATTTGCTACATTTTGATGAGGCGTATCTTCGCAAAAAGTTTCGAAAATCAATTATTCATCAAATGTTAAATCGGAAATATTTTTCTTATTAACAAGAAAGTTATTCTGCATTATTTTCAGATTTAGAGCAAATACTTCAATGAATTTAAATCCTTTCGGATGTAATTGTAAACACTTTAATACAATTTTCATGAAGATGAAAGTAAAGTTGAACGTTTCTCAAATGTACCCACTTTTACGTTAGAAGACTTTTAAAACACCTTTGATGTCTAAAGAAATTTAAAAATTCGGCAGATGCAACACTAATTGTTGGTTATATTAAAAAATATTCAAATTTTTTCAAAAATTCTTTTCAATTCTTCAACTGCAATAGCTTGTAAAACTCAAGGGTAAAAAAATGTTGGCGCTTTTCATGTCTTTTTTCGTGAAACCTTTTGAATTGAAATCGCTGGAAAATCGTCGAATTCTCAGGAAATATTGTCAAGTTTAGTAGAAACTCTATAATAATTAATTTCGTAGTTTTTTTTGCTGGGCCAATCTTAATGAAAAATTACAATTATTTTCGTTTTTAGGGTTTCTTTTTAAAACAAATTTATTTACTTAGATGTGAAATAAATGACCATTTAAAAAAAATAATAATAAACAGAATAATTTTCTGAATTACTTTTTTTTTCATCTTTCCTGTCTGCTCTTTTTCTGTTTTGGTTGCAGTCTCATCATTTTAACTTTTTGTTTTGTAAAAAATCAAGTGAGTAATTTTTGTTGGTTTTTCATCTCTTGCTTTAGAATTTTTCTATTGATACTCTACATTCAAAATCTAAATTTTCATAATTATTGCTCGCAAATTTGATGTCTTTCTTACAGTTGTCACTTCAAGTTGTGCATTTTGGAACTAGTCTAATTAATATTTTGAAATTCCTAAAAATCCAATAAGAAATCCAGTTTTCAAAATATATGTCTTGATTTTCTTCTGATTGCGTTGAATTTTGGTGTTATAGAATATATAACCGTATTGTAAGTGTGAAAACATAAACCACCATGTTGCAGGGTTACCAAGTTAGTGTTATAGTGGGTGGAAGTTGGTATAATCATTTCTAAAGAATATATGTCCTTCTATTGATTTTTTTATTGAAAATTTATATTGTTAGTATTTCAAAACATGCATCCTATGATTTTTATAAAATGGCTATCAAAAGAAAGCATTGAATTTCTGTTTTTTAACCCTGAATCAAAATAATAGAAGTTCGGTTATGTTCTCAATGGCTCTAAATTCCAATTCCTCGAGTTTGGTCATTAAATAATTATTTTAATTAATATTTCTATTATCCTAAAATTTCCATTTTTTCCATTCAGGGTTATCAACTTTATCTGACCAACTTTATCTGATTTGGTTGTGACACAATAGTATTTAATTGCAAAATGGCTTAAAGTTCGAGTAATTAAAAGACAAATAGAAGGTTCGAAAGTTGAAAAATAATATTTTTCAAATTTTGTAAACTTTCAAAGAAATTATTTTGTCATAAAATATTTGGAAGAATAATATCGCAAAAACTAAAATTATTTTTGATGATTAACCAAATTATTCAAACTATTTGTTTAAAAATTGAGATACGGAAAAACTAATATCGCCATTCGATTCAGCTAAAAATCTTACATAAAGGCTGCCTATTTTACAATTTTTTACGTACTTAATTGTTTACGTAGTATAAGTAAACAATTAGATAGAATAAAATATAATTTATATTGATAATGAATATAACAAATTTGGCAGAGAAAAATGGTCCAATACATGGACTTTATGTAATTTTTTCTCAGAATCGAGTGGCGCTATTAGTTTTTTTCTCCGTATTTTGAATATTTAAACAAATTGTGTAAACAATATATAAAAATCAAATTTTTTCACCACAATGTCCGGCGGATTTTTAGAGCATGTTTAGGTCGTTAAAACATGTTTATAAAAAGGACGCTAACATGGTTATCCCGTTATACCTTCCTTCAAATGTTTTTTAGACACTATGCTCGTATAAAATGGAATGCCGCACCCCCTGTATTAGTTTAAATAATAGCACACTTGAAAGTAAATTGTTAATAATTTTTTATAGTAATCTAGGTCATCTAGGTTTCATTTAATTCGAAAAATAATTTTTCATTTGCCCACCGATTGTGTTACATAAGCATAGACCGCAAGCCTGATAGGAAATTATTCAATAGGGATTGTTTCGCATTTGATAACTATATATTCAGACGTGTTTCATTATCATGTACTTATATAACTCTTTATCACCTCATTTTGAATAAAAAGTTTGCTTTTTCGTCAGGAATAACGATTTTATTATTGAATATATAAAATTGTGCAATTTTAAATTAGGCAGGGTTTATTAAAATTAAACCACTTTAAACAGGAAGCATTTCAAAATTACCACTTTTAAATTACTCTATTTCGGATATTGTAAAGTTTTGAATTTGAATTGTTTACATTTGAAGACTGCTATTTCAAATCTGTACGTTTTATTTGGAAATACTTTCTAATTTTCAAGGCTTTGAATTTGAAACTCTGAATTTTGAATGGCCGGAAATTATCTCTTTAAGATTTAATTGGCCACGCCGATATTTTGATCTAAATTCTGAATGTTTGTCTGAAATTGATTATTTATATACTTTTAATTTAGTGTTGACTTTTTAGTATAAATGTTTGTATGTTAGTTAAAGAGTTGATTAAGGAATATGTGGGTGGTGACAGGTGGTGGGTGGCTCTGGGACTGTCATGTCGACCGTTTCGGGGGTGTGTAGCATTTGTGGCGGCAGTTCCGGTCGACCCACACCCTTAACACTTGTATCCAACGTAACCGACTCTCAGTCTAGGTTGTCCTCCACACAGGTAAATAATCGTCGACAGGCAGTTCAGTTTACAGACGCTGAAAATGCATGGTTGACGATGTGTTCTGAAAATGCAAAAAACAAATTAACAATTCTCGCATATTGAATCCAGACTTTTTCCTATTTTACCATCAATTCATTCATAGGGTGTAGGAAAAGGTGACTCGGATTTTTTATGCAATACATAATGGACTATGTGGTTTAATGCATTGCAGATTTTATTAACTTTTAATCAATTTGCTACTGGTGTATTAACATTTAGGAAATTGTATGGTGCAATCAGAATTTATACATAAATAAAAGGCAGAAATCAAAACAAGTAATATACTATATTTGAATTTTAAACTTCTGGAACAAAAATATTTCAAAGTTATTTATGAGTAACAATTAGTAATAAACCAACCATAATTGAATGCACCAGACAAGAGCTTTTATTCAACTTGATAATTGGGAAAATAAACAATTTCATTTCTTTCAGATTATTAATAATATTGTTTCTTTTATTTATAAAGTGGTGAACATATTTTGCATGCATCGTGTTTAAAAATATGTCTATTTGTTTCTAATAGAAAAATAAAGAATTGAGTAAATTTTCAGGAAATGCAGGTGCTTGATGCAAAAAGTAATTGTTAACATACCCACCGCCTGTCACGTTCAAGTTTCTTTGCAGAAATGTAACGAGCTAAAAGAATTGACTAAAATTGAAATTGTTTCATTCTGCACTTGAGTTTTAAATCTGTACATTCCTTTTATTGGTGTTTTAGATTAATGGGCAGTTTAAAAAGTAGGGAATATAATATGTCTTTGGTGAAAGTGAAATTTTCATATTGGAATTAAGGTTTTAATGGTTTGGTATTGTGATTTTCAGAATTCACCTACAAATTCCAAAAATCCTACGGCAAAGCTGTTGAGTCAGCCGAGTATATCTATAACACCTTTGCCACGTACAACGTCCCAAACTCCCGTCTCTGGCTCAGGATCTTCTTCGAAACCTGCTGGAGGAAAGAGCACCTTCGTCATATGTGAGATATGCGATGGTTACATCAAGGTAATGACACAATTTTCTTTTTTATTACAATAAACATTAGAATATTGAAGGTACAAATGAGTATAATCCTAATTGGTCCACCATTTTATTGATTACTTCCATTTAAATTCAGGTTAAATACTTGCTTTATTCTCAAAATATTTTCTGTGTGTTTATATTAGGATCTTGAACAACTCCGAAATCACATGCAATGGATCCATAAAGTTAAGATACATCCAAAGATGATATACAATAGACCTCCTCTGAACTGCCAGAAATGTCAATTCCGGTTCTTTACGGATCAGGTGAGATATATGATTCGAACCACAATAAGGACCAGGAATATTATATATTTTTGAGCATTGTATAAAATTAGAATAGAAAATATTTGTAAAGCGATATTTGTAAAACTCATTTTTTTCTGTTTTAGGGTTTGGAAAGACATTTGCTCGGATCTCACGGGCTCGTCACATCTAGTATGCAGGAAGCTGCAAATAAGGGCAAAGATGCAGGTCGTTGTCCAGCTTGCGGCAGGGTAGGACTTGACAATTTAATTGATAATTGATATTTGCGTATTGATATTTCGTTTCTGTTAATTTTTTCTTGTTTTACCAAGTTGTTGGGGTTTCTAGTGTTAGAATCATCTCTGGTATTATAAACTAGACAACATATAGCAGTCAAAAAAGAAAATATTGTGAAGAATTAAGATTCTTGTTTAATAGGAATAACTAAGATTATCAGGAAACAGTTCATTGTAGAACTGATCTTAAAATTGACAAGGTTAGATTTGTTTATAGTGCATACGTTTCACTGTCCTTTTTATTCTCTCTTTTATTGAATCAAAAATTTAGGAACTGAGTTTAAAATATAGTGCAAATTTCGGTCCCTCTTAGGGGATTATTTTTTGATAAATTCAATGTCTACCGTACGTGGAAAACCTGGAATTGTCAGGGAATTTTTGTGTCAGCGTGTTTAATTTTTTAAAATTAAATTTAAATTGCAATATAAAATTGAACAACACTGATTGTTTATTTATCACTGTATTGAACTATTTTGCTATTTTACAGAAATATCTTTCATATTAAAAAATTACACTTATGTTGAAAAGTCATATATTTTGGTTGAATTCAACTGTTTTTCATTACAATTTTAAATATTCTTTGGTTGAAATATGAACTACTACTTTTTTCGTTCAGAATTTATCTTCTTTTGAATGATAATTTAATTACTTGGTTTAAGTGAAACTCGTCTCTTAACATTATTATTTTTTTGTTGAAGCCCATAATATTAATTAAAAATTCATCTCTTCGTTTGAAAACTAAACTTTTGGTTAAAAAATCGTTTTTTCCTTTTGCTGAAAATTAATTTTTATACTTAAAGCTTAACGATTATAGTTGAAAGTAATTATTTTGTTGAAAGTTCGTTTTTTTGTTGTTGTTGAAAATTTGTTTTGTTTTTTTAAACTGAAAATGTGAATAACTCTTCCACTTGAATATTCCATCATTTTTGTTAAAAGTGTATATCTTTCGTTAAACATTAGTTTTTTTGACTGGAAATTTTTACTATTCAACTTTTGGTAGACAATTTATATTTTTTAGTTAAAGATATATGTAAATATTTTGTTTAGCATTCTTCTTTGGTATTTTTAAACTAACAATGTAACTACTTCTATTAAATATTCAATCATTTTAGTTGCAAATTCATTTCGTTGGCTGAACATTAGTTTTTTTAACTGAAAATTTTATTTTTCAATTCTAGGTGGATAATTGATTTATTTTTTAGGTGAAAATTCGAGTATTTTGTTAGAAATTCGTTGTTTTTGGTAGAAATTAATCTACTTGGTTGAAAATTCATCTTTTCGGGTAAAAAATCAACTATTCCATTTAGCGTTTCATCATTTTAGTTGAAAAGTCATCTTTAACGTTTGAAATCTAACTATTGCAATTGAAGATTAACCATTTTACCTTAAAATTCATCAGTTTGTTTGAAAATACTGTTTTCTTCTAACTGAAAATATATCTATGTATTTCATTTTTCGTTGAAAATTTAGCTTGTTTGAAAATTCAACTTTTACATTGGAAATATAAATATTGCATTTAAAAATTCATTATTTTATTTGAAAATTTCCTTTTTTTGTTGAAAATTCCACTGTGTCAGTTGCAGATTCATCATTTTAATTGAAAATTCATCACTTTGTTTAAAAATGTAACTTTTTTTAAATTAGTTTTTTGGTTTAAAAATGATTTTTTTCAACTGAAGATTGAAACATTCCAATTGAATATTCGATCATTTAATTTGAAAATAAATTTTTAACTGAAAATTTAACTATTTTGTTAGGCCCTCCAGTCCATACCCCAGAACGACCGGATCTCAGAATGGCCGGGATGAAGCGTTTACCAATCAGATATTTTCAGCCGAAACAGTATCGTTCTCGAGCCGAAGGTGGCCGCAGATGAGATTTACTATAGTGCGTGTTACATGTGTTGTGAGTTTGGTTTTTGTTTGCAGGGAACATGATGTAAGTATAAAATTTACGTACAGCGTTATAGAATTTTTTTTGTTGCGTTTTTTAAATGAAAATTTATAACGCATACACCGGCTCATATCTTAATAAATGTTTCATGTGCTAAAATTAACTTTTTTTTCGTTTTTAATTATATTTTGTATAGCTCCACGTTAAATTAGTTGCAATAGAATAATAGGTATTCGTGACATGCATACAATTTGAAGCTTTGATTCAAAATTTATAATAATTTTCCATGGATGCTTAGTATTTATCGTATTTTAAATACATGTGCACTAAGTTCGCGCCAAAGGCGTTCCGTTCATTTCCAAAGTTGCCAAACACATGTAGCGGAATGACCGTAACCCGGAATGACCGGAACACAAATTGCATAGCACCTTCGACAAGACCAAGAGTTCCTTCTTGTCAAAGATGATCTGTGATTGGTGTTCCGGTCATTCCGGTGCATATGTTGGACAACTGATAAATAATAAGTATACCTGGAAAATTATTATAAATTTTATATCAAAATTACAAATTTTATGCACGTCACGAATATATATTGCAACTAATTGAACGTTGAACTATACAAAATATAATTAAAAGTGAAAAAAAAAATTATTCTACCATTTTGCATTCGGACAAATATTAGAAATGATTTAATTTTCACAAATGAAACATTTATCAAGATATGAGCCGGTGTGTGCATTATAAATTTTCATATAAAAAACGCAAAAAAAATCTAACGCTGTACGTAAATTTTATACTTACATCATGTTCCCTTAATTCACCAACTCTGCTCATAATGTTATTAATTTTTTATTAACTGAATCCGTAAACACTGAACACTGCTGTAAACAAAAATCAAACTGGCAACACATGTAACACGCACTATAGTAAATTTCATCTGCGGGCAACTTTGGCTCGAGAACGACACTGTTTCCAGGGGAAATTTCTGTTTGGTCAACGCTTCATTTGGGTCGTTCTGGTGCATGGACTGGGCTTCAAAATTATTTTTTTGTTGAAAATTATTTTTTGTTTTAATTTAAAATTTAACGATTCCATTTATGGTCTTTTTTTATTTAAAATTTATCTATTGCAGTTGAAAATTCGTAATTTTAATTGAAAATTCATCACTTTGGTTGAAAAGTTATTTTTTTTTGCGAAAATTTAATTATTATATTCATTATATTATTTGGTTGAAAATTGACCTTATTTAGTGGATATTAAACTATTTGGTACTATAGAGACTTTTAATTTCAATAAATAATTGAAAATGTATTGTGGTTTACGTACATTCTTAAAAGAAAAAGATTGGCTAATATTTCTCTATATATACTTTTTTTTAAATAGTTAGCTTTTCACAGGCAATCCAAAATGGCTTACAATAATTTATATTTGAGGTGTAAGCGAACAAAACATATATTCACTGGAGTTGATAATTCAGTATTTAAGGATATATTTGGAGCTTGAAATTCCTTCATCAAAACTAAATTTTAACTGGGCTATTATTAGCAGCCAGGTTTTCAAGTAAATTGAATTAAAAAAACCTTTGTGATTTAATACTGTGTTGAAGTTAGTAACTAAATCGAAATGAATTTATTCATCTTTCATTCAGTAAACGCATTTTAGCATAGCTAGAAAATTGTAATGACTTCTTACTATAAGAAGTAACCAAAACATATCTTAGAAAGCAATCCAAATAAATTTAGCTTACCAGTCCCTTTTGGTCATGATATTAATACAAATAATTAGGTTTCTTCAATTTTAGAGATAAAAACTCATTTTTCTTCCCTTTGAAGTTCAGAAACTATAAGAACTTTCTGAGGCATGTTCTCCACATTATTATTCAACTAAAACCTAGGAATTATAACAATAGAATGCTGTATTTCGTTCAAATAATTGTTATTTAGCCCATTTTTTTCATTTCTTTTCGAATTTTATAAAATACGCAAGACAAAAATCTGGCATTTGAAACTGTGGACTACTCAACTTTGTACGAAACATGTACAAAAGATAAAATGGTTGTGCAAGCATTTTAGGGTTGAAATTAATCGAGGTTAGACGTGACCTTCGATGTGAAGTATTGTTTTAAATTGAATTCAATCCTAATTGAAATAATGGAATCTGTAAACGAAAATTATTATTTTTTAAAGGTATTTTATTTTATGGATAGACGTTTAAAGTTTGATAGTCGAATTAATGATATTCCAAACATACAGAAAGAATCATCATCTAAATTTAAAAAAAAAGAAGAATGTTTTTTTTTTACATTTTCTCCCTTACTCCCTATTTCAAGAGACAACAGTTTCCCTTTTATTTAATATCCCATGGCAAAGATGGCTTTAATTCGGTAATTGGGAAAAATTGTACCTAATTACAATTGACTGAGAATGTGATAGGAAATGTAGAAATAGACCATTGATTCTGTGGATAAACATAAATCGTTTATAAAAAAAAGTTTAATATAAATTTAATATATTTAATAAATTTCCTCCTCTCATTGTCTGCACTTTGCTACTTAATTAATTCGTGAAAAATGATCATAAACTAATAATCGAAAATTTCGTTTTATTTTTCAGGTATACCAATGGAAGCTGCTAAACCATGTAGCACGGGATCATGGTATGACTCTGAAGCCAGCGCATCTATCGTACAAATGCACAGTCTGTACTGCCACCTTCGGAATGTACAAGCAGTTCGAGAATCACGTCTACTCGGCGCACAGCGTCGTCGCCAAGCGAGTAATGGACAAAAAGAACGCGCCCTCGTCCCCGTCATCCAGATCCAATGACTCTCTTCTCAAGCCCTTGAAGATCAACGATGAGATCACTATTATTCCGCAGCCAGCCAAGGTGTCATCGAGATCCGTTCAAGGCCGCAAATAGCAATGATCGGCAGAGTGATATGTGCAACTCGACTCATTAAATTTCACATAACTTTGTGGTACTCCATACCGATCTCTGTCGTAACGCGGTGATCGACGCGAAGTGTACATGTGTATGCATATTATGCTTAAGGCACACAACCCACATATTCACCCACACACATACAAATACACACAAAGACACCCACACATCCACACAGATACAATTATCGATAATATCCCAAAAAACAGAAACCTTCTCTCTTGGCAAAAACACTAGTTGACTGCGTAACAATATTCCATCGACGATTATACCGATATATTTATTTAAGAATTTTTATTGTTGTTATCAGACATGCATAAAGAAGAAAATAGACTGTAAAAACATTAAAGGGTGGCCTTCAGTATGATTCCTTCGTTGATCCTCGAGCAGTGCAATTATTGCAGTCTTCATCAACGCGCCTCTTGATTATTCAAATCTTCGAATGTTTGATAAAACTACACAAATAATTATATTCGTGTTCTGTCGTAATATAAATGGGTCTCCCTTAGTATCGGAGCTTCTGTGTAAATCCTTTTGTAACTAGTATACTCGAGCTTGATTCTATTTTTCGATTACAGAAATTATTTATTATTTGTTAGTCATGAAATCGTACCCTTGCCGATTGATTGAGGGTAAATTGGAATTCCAGCTTGCAGCTTTTAATCGACCTTAGTTATACTTTAGCGAAATACTCCGTATTTAATTTGTTTTCAAGGCCCACATCTTCGAAATAATTTATATCACGTCAGAGGGGTGACAGGAAATACATAAACAGGAACTGTAAAGTGTATCTATTACAATAAGTTGAATCCTACAAGGTTCCATGTGTAATAAAATATCAAGTTTTATTTTTCGCTCTTTTAAGAACAACAAATTGTACATTAACATAGAGTATAATATAAACGTGAACGGATAAATATCAATAAACAGAAGAAAGCTACGATGGCACACATTATATATCGAGTTTCTTATTGCGAGCCTTCTGTGCTTTACGAGTCTTGATTTTCTTCTTTACGAGTCGAAATTCTTACACCTTTCTTTAGTTCTCTTAAAGTTATAAAAACCACGAACATTACGTCGAGCCGAGGGCCTGTGTAACACAACTAATGTTGCGAATCGAAGATACATTTCTGGAGAATGTGAGGGGGGGGGAAGTACATAAATTTTCTTCTTGCGAAAAAAACTCCCTGCGATGACTATAGGCTTATATTATTATTAACATGTAGATAGTCCTTAAAAAAAGAGAGTAACGGGTTTAATTTAAATAATTTCGACTTCTCATAATTTTTGTACGTTACTATAGGAAATAATAATTTTAGAAGAGAAAACGTATTCGTGCGAAGGGCATAACAATACGGTGTGCTTTTGCACTCAGGCTGTATTATTTAAACTCGGCTATTTGCCAGCCACTATTACGGTGATCACATGTTGGTAAAACTGAGAGCATTCATAGACGTAATTACAGAAATTATATAGTTTACTGTAATAATTTGTACAATATTATATGAATAATTAGTGATTGCGAAAATAAAGTGTACCAACATTGTATTAAAAATTCATCGTTTCGTCGTTCAGCGAGCTTTTCAGTTTTGTCAGCCCATAGATTGACTTTTGACTTTCTTTTTCAATGTGATCTCTACTTTTGGACTTTAATTTTGTCGTTTCGTCTTCGACTTCCATTTTTTCCCCCCATGAAAAGTGCTACTTTGGTGTCGCTGATTTCTGAAACGTACTTGAAGCGTTGAGGAACATCGGTAGGAAGTGTCAAGTGAAGAAATAGAAATTAGGATGAGACCAGGACTGCATAAAGTAACTTGATAGATGACGAGAAGACATGCGAGTCTATTTTGATGAAATTTTCGAATTATAGGGTTTGCTTGATATTGAGATTGTACTTTAAGTGGATTTTAGTTTTTATTGTCTGCGGCCGTTTTCTAAAGGGCAAATTGTATGTTTACAATTTTGCCTTTCTAATTTGTACGCGTGCAATTGTTTTTTTTCTTTTTAATTTTTATTCATGTCTAAGTTTTAACTAGTTTTTCACTTTGAAAATTGAAGAAAAAAATTCGAGCGAACTTTCATCCACTTTATAAGCTCTAATATCGGAAGTTGAATCGGAATGGACGTTGGTCATTAAAACGATTTTATTAGATAGTAATACCTTTGTATCTCTATAAATTGCAGACTCACCTCTTGTATTGCAAAAAACTTGATTAACAATTTACGATCCAAGATTCGGACTTGTTTGCTCTTTGCGAGAATAAATTGTAGAATTCGTTTGTGTAAGGAAAGCGAAAATAAATAATTTCTTTTATATAAACAATCTCAGGCTGACGATAAGGGCCCAACCTGTAAACAAAAATTTCGGTTATTACTCGGATTTTTATATATATTATTTTATAAACTTTAAAATTGGTTTTAGAAAAAGCTACTTTTTCGACTACTGTAAATTGCGGATTTTATTTTAAACGGGCTGACTCTGATTATATTTTGAGTTAGTTTTTAGAGTTTTGGAGAACAAATATTGGAATACTTTTGTTATATTCAAGAGTTATCTGAAATTCAAGTCAAAGAATTGTTTCGTTGAATTCGATCTTTTTGAGTCAATAAAATCTATCTTTGACTTTAATTTAAAAATGAATTTAATTTTATGGATTATATCTCCGCTCAAAGATTTCTTCAAGTTAGTCATTTGAAGAAAGCGAATTCTTTTTTGCTTCTTAAATATAATAAACCATGTGAATTGAAAAGTTTTGTTATTTTATTTTACGCATTTAATTAAGAATCAATTTTACGAACAGTTTATTAAGTGGAAAATAATTATGTCCGGAATTTTAGGATTTTAATTTTTAAGTATTTCAGGTTGAAGATTGAAACTGGAATTTTTTACATAATTAAAAAGAATCAGTTGGGCGTGCGTTAGGGCCGCAGTTAGCGCGCAATTCGAAATTGATATTAAAAAATCATTCTTGTAACTAAATTAATTATTATAAAATATACAAAAGTGTATACAAACAGTATAACTTTTTATTTCAGATAAGGAAAAAAAGTATAAACAATTCATATACATTCTGGGA
>JAWWLR010000155.1:64503860-64534752 GCA_035041075.1 Acraspis erinacei | reverse complement strand
TGGCCGCCACTTCTTTTAATTCCAGATCGCTCAAGAAAAAATCTGAATTGTTCAATATGAAGATTCCGAAAGCTTAAAGTTTTCCAAATTGAACACTTTCACCTGATCCCAGAACGAGGTCAAAGTTAAGAAATATCTGAAAAATTCCCAGATATCGATTGAACTTTCTGTGACAAGACATTTCAAGGGTAGAAATGCATAAGGGGTCAAACGCCATTTTTCACTTTTTTCAGGAAAAACTAAAAACATGTTGTAAATTCAGCAGGACAGTTTAAGAAAAAAATAAGAAAGTGCTCTGGAGATGCTTTCATGCTCTATCGAACTAAACAATGTTTGCTTAAAAAGAGTTACTTTTAACATCTTTCAACATTAATTGTGGAGTAAATTTGTAGTTTAAGAAAAAAGTAAAACTTGTAATTCTAGCTTTTGAATGGACGAATTGATTTTCAAAAAAATGGTTTAAAAAAAGTCATGCACTTTCGAGAAATTTGAAATTCCAATTATGACTTCGCAATATCGTAAAACTGAGATTTCAACTTAAAGTAAGCAATTTTTTATTTTATCCTATCTTAGAGTGTACTATATTAATATTTTTAGAATGTGATTAATTCAAGATATTCAAGGAACATTTTATTTGAACAATCATCAGCACATGAATCCTAATGTACATTTTAATGCCCTGAATAATTTCCATCTATTTTTTCTGTTTTGAATGAGAAAAGAACCACACTAATTTACTGTAAACACGCAAAAAAAAGCCAAACCCACGCGTCCTTTCGTCTGCTACGATCGAGATTCCTCGATACTGCGCGGAACGCAATGGCGTTTCACCCCTTCAGCTGCTCTTTTTTTAATGGCAATTTTGAAAAATGATGCCCCGAAAAAATCCTTTGGCAGACATATGTATAAGAATTTATCTAATTTTTTGAGCTAATAAACCCGATTATTTTATAAATACTTTACTTTGAGTACAAAAATAAAGATAGGAAAGCTGTTTATGGCAAATGTGTAGTGTTATGATGCAAGTGCAGTTCAATAATGAAATCTATGATAAACTCATTCTTACGCAAGAAATATCATTTTCAATATTTCTGATTTTAAACAATATTGGCGCGTTGGCGGCACAATGGGACAAGTGGAATAAAAAAGAACTCTTTTGATGACAATAGTAACTGCAGAAGCAAGCCGATCGACTCCCATGAACAGAATTCCTATCTTAATTTTTTTCTCAAGATTAAGGAATGTTGAAAGGATATCTTTGTGGAATATTTTGTCATCAACTATTGACAACATTTTCTTAGGATTAAAACTATTATATCGTTGAATTCGCAAGACTTTGAGATATCAGATTCTTTCCATTATACAATTAAGATCTTTTTTGAGCGATCTGCAATAAAAAAAGTGAGGAGCTCCGACTTCTGTCCTGACTTTAAAACAAAATCATTTTTTAACACTTTCGAAGTGTTATTAAAACCACAATGTTCAATTAAAAAAATTAAAACTATTCATAAGATTAATTTCTTATAAGAATTTTCGGAATTGTAGCCCTTTTCTCAATTTTTGATGTTAAAATATTAAAAATTGAAGTTTGATATTCGCCACATTAAGTAATGATTATGTTTAAGTCATGTTTTAAATATAATTTCCCCCATTATTTCATATTAAACTTACTTTTGCTCATGCATTATGTAAAAGTTTAATGAATGTCAAATACGTCTGATTTACTTAAATTCCATTTAAAATGGTAGAATTTAAGTCCTTAATTCTATAATGCACATAAAGGTGAGATTTTTCCAACCTAACACTTTGAAAATCAAATTTCGGAATAAAAAAAGTAAATTAATAAATATTTGACAGATAATTTACGATAACATTGATAATTATTATAGTTAAGTATCATTTTTTTAAATTTAGGCTGCAACCGACTTTAGTGAAATAAAATTGAATGACCCTCATTTCTTATTCATTATAATAATTCCATGTTACATCATCTTGTTTAGATTTAAACTTAAATTTAATCATTTTTGTTAAATATTATTAACACCACATTTTTTTAATATTCAAAAATTCTCGGTACGTTTATTCGTAGTACTTGGAAAGACGAATATTTTTCCCTAATGACATTTTGTGATAAAAGAAAAATGAACTATAAAATACAACAACAAAAAACGAAAATGAAAATTTTTAATCTAAATAACGCATAATATGAAAAAAAGTCAAGAAAAGAAAAAGGTTACTTTTTGAAAGCTCTAAAAGATTATCATGACAACTTTTTAATTTTTTTTTTGATAAATTCAAAATTCAAATTTTGATGGCACAAAAAATAACAAAATATCAATAGTTAGATTTTGCGGTCAAACTATGCAAGATACGACAAAAGATGAATGGATAAAAATTTTGCATCCAGAAAAGATCTATACAAATTTGACATTATTAACTTTTGGATAGGGCGCCTTTTTTTGTTTTATTCGTGAAAAACAGCATTGAAAATAGGAAAATGAAATTTTTACACAAACGGCACAACTACAAAAAAAATGAAGAGGCAAAATATTTTCACACAAAAAAATCTTCAAATTTCTTGTTACTCATTTTTTGATAGAATGCGTATTTTTTGTTTTAATCGTGAAAAATAACATTGACAATAAAACAATCAAATCTGGAAAAACAATGCAAGGTACAAAAAAGATAAAGGAAAAAATGTTGCATTCATAACATTTTAACTAATAACGTATTCGGTTTTTCTGCGCTCGCCTACTCCGGTCGGTCCATCTCACTTCTTCTTACTTCTTCCTGCTCACTCCGACCTGCTTCGGTGCAGGGCGGAGTGCACCAGTGCAGGATAACCGAATTCGCTATAGTACAATTTTTTTCGTCTAAATTATATGTACAAATTTTCTTGAAATTATAAATTTTTCATGATAGCTGAGAATAAAAATTAGTGCAAAATAAGGAGCAAAATGAAATTATCACAAAAAATAAAATTTGTACATTATTTTTTACAATATCTGAATAATGGAGCTTACATACCTTTTCGGCTGTGGGCAATTTTGGTTTTTGTCTCATATAAGAGCGAGACAGATGAAGAGCACTTTCTGTGCAATTTTGGGCTTTTCATCTTTCTCACTCTTATGGAACAAAAAATAACTTGCCCACAGCCGGAAGACATAATTATAATATAGATTTGATAGTGTTGATCATAGTGTAGAAAAGTTCACATTTTGGACAAAATCGAGTGCAAAGCACGAGATACGTGATAAGAAAATTATGAAAGGCCTGTGCAGAAATGTGGGGGAAATACAAACACTGAACACGTGGCTCGAGCTAGACGTGCCCTATCTATAGACGCGCTCAAACTTGCGATCCGCAATCAAGTTGTTGTTTGCCATCTTATAGTCCTATTGTTAATCTTATCAACACAACAAAAAAATTAGATTTTTTGTACAAATTAAATCAAGATTTTTCCTACTTTTTTGTTTGAAAGATTAGTTTGGAGTATAAAAAAATATAAGCAAGAAAATCAAGTGATAATTTGGAAATGGCTTAAAATATTAAGTAAATATCTTCTTGCAACACCC
The DNA here is from genome assembly GCA_035041075.1 of Acraspis erinacei. NCBI lineage: Eukaryota > Metazoa > Arthropoda > Insecta > Hymenoptera > Cynipidae > Acraspis > Acraspis erinacei. The sequence goes on along the minus strand of JAWWLR010000155.1, from coordinate 64,531,177 downwards.
ACCACGAAAGTGAGGACTTCCATGCCTCTAAACGATATGCAAAGTACTTCAATCCAATATACGCGCATGCGCAATTCAGAGATGCGTAACTTTGCACACCGGCAAAATAAAAATATTCTTTGAAAAATGCGTGTGTCTCGGGACGCACGGTAAAAGTGGAACTTCGAAAGAATATTTAAGTGGAATGAATTCATAGAATTCACGAAATTCTATATCTTAATGGAATTCGTGGAATTCGACGAATTAAAGAAATGCATGGAATTCAATGAATACATGGCATTCAGGGAATTTACTTAAATCATGAAATTCACGACATTAATGAAATTCGTGGAATTTGCAGAATTCTCGGAATTCATAGAATTCCTGAAAGTCGTGGAATTCAATGAATTTACGGATTTCATAGAATTCCGTGAATTAATAGGAACAGAAGTTAAAATAAAAATGTTCTACCTAATTTTCTTGGGTGGTTTTTGCAAAAAAATAGCGTGTGATACACGTACGCACATGCGATTACTACTAGTGTGATTGCAACATTTGCCTTCAGCTCTTCGCACTCGTCTTCGTTTTCGCACTCACTTCGCTTGTGCGCTAACCTCCGACTCATGCTTCGAGCCTGCGGCTCATGCTGCCAATTTAACACTCTTCGGCAATCGCCTATTTTGCACACTTGTATCACAAATAGCTATTCCGGCAGTATAGCATTCAAATTTTATTGAAGGTCGTGTCTAGGTTCACCGAAATTCGGTGAGCATATCTCACCAAATATAGATGCCGTACAAACTTCGTTTATTTAAATTCAAAATTTACATTTCAAATCTTGGGATTCACAGGCTAGGAAACATAAAAGGCAGTGCAGCTAGAATGCTGTAAGCTGTTTAATATAACTTTAATTGAAAGAAATTTAATATAATTTTTTCATCCATAGTATGATTTATAATCAATCGTCCTTTATGATCGTGAACTTTAATTCACCTTCCTCAATTTTGCATGTTTTTATTTGTTTTTCCATATTTATCTAGTGTAAAAGACTTTTACCCTAGATTTTTCACTAGAAAAGAAGAAACGATAAATGCGACGCCTGTTGAGGAAATAAATCATAGCGAGTTTCCCATCTTCTTCGAGGTAATTTATGGAGGAATTAGTTCCGTTCCGAATTCCGTTGTTGTTTGGGCATTTTCTGAAAAAGTGAAAAATTGAAACTGAAACAGCATGTCTAAGATCAACAACAGTGAACCTGTTAATGAAAGCTACTCTTTCAAATGGGGCGATTACCAGAATCATTTATCTGGAGTTGTTCGCCAGCTCCTCGAAGAGGATTGTATGGTGGATGTTACATTGTCTGCAGCTGGGGAACGCATTCACGCTCATCGCATTGTTCTTTGCGCTTGCAGCACTTTATTCAAAGTAAACATGAACAATTTTACCCTTTCGAAATTTACTATATGAACCTTTATTCGTAGAAAAATAAAACAATTTAACTCGACAAACATTATTTTCAACTTGTTTGATAGTTCTTGGTTTTTTTCTTTTCTTTATTTTCGCGTTCTATTTTTATCTCAAGTTCTATAATCAACCTCGATGTAAAGATTATGGTTGAATACGTAAGGATATTATACCATATTACGAAGAGTAATATATGGGTCCTTGCATAATTGAACGTTTGTTGTGCAGTATCCTACAAAAAAGTTGTTTTATATCTTAAATTTGGAAAATTAAATCTAAGAATTAAAAATGATAGAAACCCTTATATTTGGATTGAGAAATATTTGTGTTTCTTAAATAGTCTTGCGTGGTTATATACAAAATTTAAAATGATTTAATAAATTATTTTTTTAGAATTGTTATACAGTTTCCAGGAAGAATTGAAATTTCTAAACAATTTTAGGTTATGTTAGTTTTTTTTTCAACTCAAATTAGCATTTTTTTTTAATATTAAGACTCACAGTCCTCACAGTTGTGTTAGCATTTTGCACCGGAAATAGGCATTTAAAATAAAAAATTATTATATTTCACAGTTTTAAATATTAAAATTTTACGGATTTACAAAAAAATGGCATTTTGAAAACAAAATTCGTATTCATGTTATAACCTTTTCAATAGAATATTGGTTATTTTAAACAAAAATTGAATAAATGAAAAATAACTAGATTTAAAAGAATATTTATAATATTAGAATAATAATAAGGCGTATTAGCGTTTTCACGCCATTTGAAACAACTTTAAGTTGTGTTATTGTTTTTCGTCGGAAATTTGTATTTTTAAAGAAAAATTCAACGTTTTGACTCTTTCTATACTTGAAAGGTTTGAAAATTCACCTCTAGAAATTTCACCTTTTTGATTAAAAATGTATCTTTCCTTGGAAATAAAACTGTTTGGCTTAAATTTAACCTAATGTGTTGCAATTGTTTTTTAGTTGAAGTTTTATAATTTTGGTTAAAATTTATTGGCAATTGAAATATTTTGTTCAAAATATTTTGTATTAAATTAACTTGTTAACTGAAAATTTTACTATTCATTTGAAGATTCATAATCTTAGATGGAAACTCATATCTTTGATTGAAGATTGAAATATTTGGTTAAAAATTCATATTTTTAGTTGTAAATTAATTTTTTAAACTGCAAAATTAAACTATTATTTCTTTTTCAATATTAATGTATATTAGGTAAAAGTTAAATTATTTCCTCGATAATTCATATATATTTTTTAATATTCATCTTTGTTGAAAATTAACTTCTTTCCATTGGAGATTCAACTATCTTGTTGAAAATTCAATTTTTTTCAGTTCAACCGTTCTATGTTTTAAATTCAATTTTTTTTGGTTGAAGTATCAGATATTATACCTATTATTAGGGATTCATCTTTTTTAGATGAAAAATCAAATACTTGTTTGGAAGATAAACTACATTGATAAAGATTATTTTTTTTTGTTAAAGATTCATCTATTTTCGTTGAAAATTCATCTAATTGGTTGAAAGTTAAACTACTTTGTTCAAAATTAATTTTTTGGTTGAAGATTCATTATTTCACATATCAATTTTCATGAATTCTCAAAAATATTGTCCTTGCTTTTATTTTTTACCATTCTAGATATTAGATACTAAGCTATACAGATTTTTTATATTAACATTATTTTTAAATCTTAATTTAAAACTGAGCAGTAAATTTAAAATCTCCAAATAGGTTCAGTAATTTTTGTGGTAGTGTTTAGTTTTTCTAAGCTTTGAATAATTTTTTACTTTTACTATTTCCAGGCTTGATGCTAAGTGAACATATTTTAAATATTACATTTAAGTTTTAGTGTTGGGAAATTTTAATTTTAAATCTATGCTGAGTAAACATTTTATAATAATTGAAAGAGCTGGGAATTGTTCCATGTATCTTACACAAAAAACGTTAAAATGAATTAAGTTGTAGAAACTTCTAAAATTGAAAATTGTGTGTGAATGATTTTTACAGTCAAAGATGATGATTTGTACATTTGTGACGAGACATTTTTGTTTTATAATTTGAAAGTGATTTAGAGATCTTAGAACTAAACAAGATTTATAAAATATACCTATTACATTTTTCTAATAGAAATTATAAATCGAAGATTTGAAGAGCTTAACATTCGAGGATTTATTATATAACTGCATACGATAGTAACAAATAACATGAATATTAATATTTAAAAAATGTGTTTTTTAGGAACTTCTCAGTCATGTGACGGATGATCACCCAACAATCATTCTAAGCGGCGTATCTGCTGAAGATGTCAGAGCAATTGTTGAATTCACATATCAAGGAGAAGCTCATGTTCCTGAAGAAAATATAAGAAATCTTTTGGAAGCAGCTCGTTTTCTAAAAATAACTGGTTTGATGGAGGTAAAACTTCGGACTCCAAACTCTTTTTTATGAAACTGATAAACTTTTATTAAAACTTAAATCAGAATTAAAATCCAATGCATCGTGTCCTTTAAGAAATATAATTTCTTTCAGTATGATGTTAACGAGTCAAGCGTAAAATCAAGAGATTCAAGTGAAGAAAACGGTGATTCTTTCACAGAATTAAATGAAATGGAAGAAGAAGTATTTGACGTTTTAGAACAACCTTACGATGACACGAACGAACAGTCGGAACAGAGTGCAACAGAGGAAAGTTCAGGAGTGAAAAAAAGAAAGCGGCGTTTTCCCACGAAAAGGGAATACAGCGAAGATATGCTAGCCGCCGCTATTAACAATTTACGTGAGGGACAGACTTTAATCGAAGCTTCCACCAAAAACAATATCCCTCGTTCCACTTTGTATATGCGAGCGAAAGCATTAGGCATTCAGTTGAATGCTTCTAGAAATGAATATCCTGCCGAGTGTATGAGGGCAGCTATAAATTCTGTCATTGGTAATTTAAATATAAATAATATCTAGGCCACACTATTTGCTCTATTCAACACTTTTTGAAAGCTATGATACTATTTTGATATTATTTCGAAAAAATTACACTCAAGACACTATTTTCTTCCAATATATTTCTTCCATGTTTTCAACCAAGTAGTTGAATTTTCAACTAGAAAAGCTGAATTTCCAACCAAAAAAGTAATGGTTGATAGTATACCTAAAACAAAATGTAAATCAAAATCAGTTGAATTGAACCGAAAAGGACGAATATCCAACAAAATATTTGAATCCTAAATCAAAACATACTCATTTTCAACCAAAAAGTTGTATTTTTAACCCAAAAAGATGAAGTTTCTACCAAAAGAGATAAATTTTCAACCAAGAACGATTTTTCAGTCGCCAAAGATAAAAATATATCTAAAATGTTGAATTCTTAAGCTGAAAAGAATAAATTTCAATTAAAAAGGTGAATTTTTGAACCAAGACGATTAATTTTCTACCAGAAGACGAATTTTTACCAAAATACTTACTTTTTAACCAAATAGTTCATTTTTCCACAAACACGATTAATGTTGTACCACAAACAACGAATTTTCAACAAAACATTTTAATTTTGTACCAAATTATTGAATTTTCAATCCAAAATGACGAATTTTCTATAAACAGTTTAATTTCCAACTCAAGAATATAAACTATCAACAAAAAAGTTAATTTACGACCAATCAGTTGAATTTTAAACAAAACATTCCAATTTACCGTTAAGTTGAGTTTTCAACCTAGAAATACGAATTTTCAACGAAAAATTTAATAGTTGATATTTAAAAAAAAAATGTTATTTTGAAATACAAAACAGTTTGATTTAGCTAGCAAATACGAATTTTAAACAAAATACTTGAATCTTCAACTAAAGCAGATTAATTTTCAACCAATAATGTTGTATTTTAACAAAAATAATTTATTTTATACAAAGATAAAAATAAATTTCATCAAAATACATAATTTGAAACCAATCAGTTAAATTTTCTATTTCGAATACGAATTTTTTAAGAAACAGTTTAATTCTTAACCCAAAAATGTTAATTTGCAACAAATAGTTCATTTTGAACCGAAACAAATTAACTTCTAACCAGGCAGTTTCTATAAAACGAAATTAATTTTTAAAACAAAAAGATAAATGTCCGGCATTATAGTTGAATTTTCAATAAAAAAATTGTTAGTCCAGATAGCCAAAAATTTTCAATCAAATTGATGAAATTTCAAGCCAAAAAGACGAATTTTCAACAAAACAGTTGCATTTTGAACCAAGAAATATGACTTTTTAACCAACTTCTTGAGTTTTGAATTAAATGATTTAATTTTGTACCAAATAATAAAAATAAAAATTAAAAATGAGAAAAAGCGGAAAGACCGAAAAGCCTGTCATGAATAAATAGGAATTTTGATATACCAAATAATAACATTTCGAATAATACTATTTTTAAGAATTTGTGACACTATTTACACTATTTTTTATTTCTAAACTGAGTTCGAGGTCTGATTTTCTCATAAGTTAAGGAAAATTTGCATGATATTCGTTTAGTTGAATAATAATTAAAAAATATTATTGTTTAGGTGGATCGAGTTTACAGCAAGCATCAGAAATGTTTGGTATTCCAAAAACTGTCCTCTGGCGACGTATGCAAAAAGAAGGCTACCATATTTTTCGTTCCGAAATGAAAAGAAGTTACGGCTCTGATAAAAGAGAAGCTGCCGTAGAAGCTTTGCAACGCGGAGAAAATCTCACGAAAGTTGCACAACAATATCAAGTAATTATGTTCTTTGATTATAATCAACTTAATTTTATTTGATCGAAATACAGGGCTTGGGCCCACGCCACTGTTGACACTATTTGACTTTTTTAGCGATCCCTCTATTTTGCTATTGTTTTGAAGAAAATGCCAGTAATGAATGCCACAATTTCTTCACATTTGCTTTAAAAACATTTTTAAACTTCTTCGCTGATTAGCTAAAATAACGTGTCTAAGTACAGGAATGCGTTGCAAAAGCTAATATATAAAAAACTTAATTTAAAATTCATGTGTTTTAAGGTATAATTTTCAAAACAAAGCCTTAATTTTAATATATTTTAAATTGAGTATCGTTCAAAAATTAATGTTTTAAAGGTGAAAGATATATAAAATCAGTAGTAGGATTTAATCTAATTCAAACTTAGAATTAAACAATTTTAGGATATCTAAGTTAAATATTGAACAACATGTGAATGTGAATATAAAATAAATGGACGATTAAAAAATTCCGAAAAATAAAATTCCCTACACAAAAGTTCCAGAAAAATATAACATTAGAAATAGAAAATTTCCGAAATTATAAAATTGCCGAAAAATAAAAATCTCGAATTGGAAAATGCCCGAATAATAAAATTCCCAAATAATTTTTATTATCACCAAAATAAAAAGTTTCTTAGTAATATAATATTTACACTATACAATTTCTGATATTTGAGAATTCTCGAATTTGAACAATTAAAACAATTATTTTTTTATTGAACAAGTCAATGTATTTTTTATTTTTAGGAATTTAAATATAATATTTTTATCTTCAGAAACTGCATATTAATATTGTTCAATCCTTCTAAGAAATACAAGTCCATATTTCTTTATTTATAAACTACAAGTCAATATTTTATACCTCAAAAATGCAAGTAAATATTTGATCAATTTTATGTATAATAAAAAATATTGATGAAAAGTTTAAATAACTGCGGAATAATCAAATTTTTAAAAACTTTTTGGCTCATTTTAAAGTTAAGTCTTCATAGTATTTTCTTAAATTGTTATGATATTTAAAAAAAAATTCTCTATTTTTCGATCCTAGGGTATAATCTCGGGAAAAAAATTTTTAAATATTTTAATAACTTGGAAAAATACTATAGAGACTTATCTTTATAAAATGAGCTTAAGAACTTCGAAAAATTTGAATTATTCTCTAAGTTATTCTAATGCAGAATTTTATTATCATTTGAAAGATTGTTAGGAAATAATTATATTCTTTTTATATTCGTTTTCTAAAAATAACTGGTTTTATGGAGGTAAAACTTTAGGCTCTCAACTATTTTTTTATGAAACTGATAAACTTTTATTAAAACTTACATCAGAATTAAAATCTGCATTAAAATCCAATGTGTCGTATCCTTTAAGAAATGTAATTTCTTTCAGTATGATGTTAAATGTTAACATATCATAACTAATTATATTAAACATTAAGGAACTTTAGCAATAGTTAAGAAAAATAGTAGTGTAGATAATTTCTACCTGTACTGTACAAAATATTCCTATGAAAGTGTTTCATTGAAAAATATATTCCATGTAGAAAAAGTTTCTTCCTAACAATCGGAGCGGCCAAAGATTTTATTTATCTTTGCAAATATTTTAAACCAAAGTTTAATTCTCAGAAATCGAAAAACCTGCATAGAATAAAAAATTACCAGTATAATTTTCTGGAATTTCTTTACAATACTGTTATGTTTTATTTTTTTTATGTCTTATAACTTTAAAAAACAAAAAAATGGGTTTGATGATTTCATTTGTGCGAAAATATAATGTGAAAATCGACAGGACTTTAAGCTAGAAAAAATAACATTCAAGTTACTACATATTGTGTATTATTTTATGTATCTTTCTATAAGTATAGTGTTAGATTTAATTTTCTTGGTTCAACAAATATTACAGAATTGAAGTTCTTCATCTGAAACTTTTACTGATTTTCTCTGTATTATTAAAGAAAGAAATTTGTTTAAATGTTATGCGACTTATATCACTTTGCCGTTAAAAAAAAAAGAATGCATACCATTATTTTGCTAATATATTCTAAAATTTATGTTACTATTGATACTATTTTTTATTTTTGAGGTATGTCCGTACCAAGATAACAGTTAGAATAAAAACACGTGTATTTCCAATCCGTTTTATTCTATGTCGATTGTATATGTAATTCATCTCTTTACGATATTTTTCGCTATGTAGATACCAAAGACAACTCTATTTAGAGACAAGGCTCGTCTAGTCGACGAAGGCAAATTGCCTACATCTTTCTGGAAAAAAAGGAAAACTGAAAACGAATCGATTAAAAAATTCCGACTGGAAGAAGCCGTTGCTGCCTGTAAAAGTGGAAAAATGTCTCAAGCAGCGGCTTCCGTATTATATCATATTCCAAAAACTACGATATGGAGACGCTTGCAGCAACATAATTCAAAAATTAAATCAAAACCAGATTCTGTTGATCCTCTTTCGAGTGTGCAAGATAATATCGAAAGCGATGCCCAATTTACATACTGCGAGGTTATCTTTATTTTTAAATTTACTGTTTCTTTAAAACATTTGTATTCTTGTTTTTGAAAGCGACGATTCAATCAACTTATACATTACAGGTCGCTTCCGAAATCCCAGTGACTTACACAATTCAAGATAATGGCATCTCCGGAGAGCAGCAAGTTATAGTTTTCACGCCGGAAGAGGTCGAAGAACTCAATTTGGACGCTCGTACACAAATCATTATAAGTTCGGTAAGACATTAGCATAATTATTTCTAAATTTTTACGAAATTTTTATTTATGTAAGCCTGACAGTGAGACACTTGATATTTTTGTTCCAAAATATATCTCATTAAAAATATCGGTAACTTTAAAATTTAAATTTTAAGAAAATAAATCCAGAATAAATCGAAACTAGGATGCGCTATTGGACCGGGAAGCCGGGCATTTTTTGAGACCGGGAAAAACAGGGAAATAAGGGTCGATTTAATTTTTGGACCGAGAATTTGACAAATTTTTATCAGAAAAATCTATCCTGTACTTAAAATATCACAAAATTCTTATCACATGATATAGGTGCAACTTTAAAATGCAGCTTCGAAGACTCAAACAATTAAAAATTAAACCTTTGTGAACATTTTGGGTAAAAAATGTACTAAGTTCATCAACGATTCTGAATCTGTTAAAAATGAAAAATGTACAGATTTGAACGTTAAAAATTGATCTGCTTGAATTCGAAATCCTTAATAGTTAAACAAATTTAAATGTCCGATTAAAATTTTGTAAATTATTTAAAATTTTTAAATAATATCAAATTAATAATGTCATAATTAAACGCTTTTATTCCATTTGAAATCATATTCAAATATTGATGCAGTCGAAAATATTCCATTTTAACTCGTACAATTTGTAAATGTGTAATTAAAAAAAGAAAAACGTAATATTTAGTAATATTGTACTTTTAATTCAAAATGAGCAGAGTGCTAAATTTAAACTTGTATAAATAACAATTTAACCATTGTTATTTCGAAATGACTTAAAATGAAATTAATTCAACTTAAAAGGATTTATGTATTTAAAAAGAGTTTCAATTTCACTATTCTAATGTGAAAATAAAGAGAAGACATTTTTTATGTATTATATATTTTATGTATTTATGTATTTATATATTTTATATATATACGTGTGTGTGTGTGTGTGTGTGTAATTGATTATTTTGTACTTAACTGTTTAATTTTGAAATATATATTTTCAGGATTCAAATCAGGAATTGTGCACCAACTCCTCGGCCGTCGAAGATGACACTAATTATAGTTCGAATAAAAGTTAACGATTCCTCAGAAGAAAGTAGTGAATAGATAATTTGTTGAGGTTGTGATTTAAAATACGAAGTTTATTATATTTAAATTATTCCGGGGATTTGCATTGTTAAATATATTGTGAATTTTTAGTTGTCCCGTATTTTTTTTCTGATTATAGTTAGTATTGGTTATACTACATTTTAAGAGTATTAATTTATAAATTAGGAACGACTGATGTTAATAAACACTAAATTCTAACGTTCACATTGTTCAGCACGTTTCGTTATTTTTGTTTTTGCTATCTAGATAGTATTTTCTTTTTTTAGGCGAGACGAATTTAGGATAAATTAGGCAAATAAAATATTTATGAAAAACATATTTATTTAATTAAAAATAAATCATTATCAAAAACATCTTTTTTGAAATTTTAATTTAATCTGCTTTATAATTTTATTATTTTCTTTTGCATATAAATTTTATGAAATACACAGGGTGGCCGCTGGGCGGAGAAACCGGGATATGACGGTGAATTGTTTTTTTGACCAGGAATTTCACATCGACCACACATTTTTAGGTGAAAAATATATCCAAAAACTTGCAATATCACAAAGTTCAGATCCCATACTACAAGGTAATTTAAAATAAGTTTGATTTAATTTTTTAAAATTTTTAGTTCAATTTTTAACTTTTTCAATTATGAAATCATTCAGCTTAGAATCTGTAATTCCAAAATATTTTACTATTAAACATTTTCATTATAGGTCTTTACTTTTAAGGGTAAATTTCCAATTTAAAGAATTTTAAACAGTCGTTTTGAAGACTTAGACAATTAAAAATTAACATTGTCTGAAATTTACACTTTACGACAAGAAACGTTTTAAGTTGATCAACTGTAAATATAAATGACTTTATGATTTTTGATATTGAACTGTTGCTCGAGTATTAATAATTGACTAATAATTCATATGACAGGGCGATTTTTAATCTGTTCAAAATTAAATAATTTGCAGATTTTAACGTTCAAAATTGAACTCTCATTTCTAAAGTTATTTCATTAGTTATTAAATAAATATAAAAATCAGATTGAAACTTTCTAAACTATTTTAAACTTTAAAAGAATTTTATGAAAAGAATTTTTATGTCCCAACTTATTTTCATACGAAGCACATTGAGATGAAAATTTAGGATAATAAATTAGAAGCACTAAGAAAGGTGGGCCTGGTCCTAAATTTCAATAATTATGAAAAATGCAAAACAAATTATTTACAACAACAATGTAGGAATCTGGTCACGTGACCCACTCATCACATGGCCCTAATCCATTTATTAAAAAAAATTTAATTAAGAAAAATAACTGCTTATTTGAAATAAGCAATATAGTAAAAAATAGTAAATAAATAGTAAACATAGTAAAAATAAAAAATTTGTAATTGTTTTGTTTAAAACAGAAAGCCTTAAATCGTTAAAATGTAACTAAATTTAAACCTTGAATGTTACAATTTTAATTGTTCTAGTTTTAAATTCTTGTATTTGTAAATGAAATTGTTGAATTTTATTTTTATGTATGAATAAAAGTTGAACAATAATTATTTTATAAAATTTTCACGTAGTTTAAGAGATATTTAGAAAAATCAAAGATTTTGAACAAAGGGGTGAGTAGCTTTTTAAGCATTTTAAAAAGTTTCAAAAGAATACAAAATTGTTATCAAGATTTCTAGTCAAATTGAAAATAATTTTTTATTTTGAAAAATGAATTTTAAGAGAATATTTAAAAAAAGTTTTCACATTTCCAAAATTATAAAAAAATGTTAATTTTTCAGGATTCATGAAGTACTTTTTTCATTTTGAATGTTTCTAACTTCAAATTTCTTGAAATTACATAATTTAGAAATTTTACCAATTATTGAGCGTTTTGATAAAAAAATATAATCCATAATTTTCAAAGCTTATAATTCGAAAGAATTTGAGTTTTTATAACTTCAAATAAAAAAAGTTTTTAGTTTTCGAGTTCGAATCTTTAAATTCGAATGACGGTGAAAATTTTTGTTTGAACCTCGAATAAAATGGCCACCCTGAATGCGGTTTGCAAATGGTACAATTTTATTCCATTATTTACAATAAACAGCAGATTATGAACTATAATTTACTGTAAGGTATTTTTTGGAATTATAAAATATAAAATTCTAGACTTGTTTTATTTTCAAATAAGATTACACGTCACACTAAAAATTAGCAAAAGATTCCGTAAATAAACCAATGAGATGCAAGGACTTGAAGAATGTCGTGCTCTTATTGGTCAGTTCTATTGAAAACACTTGTGACACTTGGCTTGGCTAAACAGTTAATGGCTGAGATCTGCTGTAGCAGCTGTGAAAAAAATATTGCTATAGTTAAAGTGGAATTCCAGGCTTAAAAAATCATGGCCAGCCCTCGAACTCGACGTGTTTTATCAGAATTGAAACCGAGCGACGAAAATAATGTAAGTATATAATTTTCCCTGATAAAAACTCCCTGAAAGCCCTAAGGCTCCGAAATGTAAAACTCTAGTAAAAAATGTGCTCAACGTCTTAATTTATCTTTATGATTTAAACTATTTCCCTTCCTTTTTTGTTTACATTGTTGTATCGTTTAAAAATCCTTTTTGTTTTCTGATAAAATTGAGGAACTTGTTTCTAAATGCTTTCTTTTGCAGAGATGCTTTGAATGTGGAGCACATAACCCTCAATGGGTTTCTGTTACATATGGAATATGGATTTGCCTCGAATGCTCAGGAAAGCACAGAGGTCTTGGGGTTCATTTATCTTTTGTACGTTCTGTTTCGATGGATAGATGGAAAGATATTGAATTGGAAAAGATGAAAGCTGGGGGCAACAGGAAGGCTCGTGAATTTTTTGAATCTCAGCCTGACTGGGACGATGCAATGACTATTTCTCAGAAATATAACACGAAAGCAGCTGCGCTCTATAGGGATAAGGTAATTAATTGTTTTACTACTGAATTTTATTTTTATTCTTGTTTTCTAATTATTAAAAATTACATGGCGCCATTTTCGATTATTTCTCGAAGCTATCTCGAAATTACTCGAAACAATTTGAAACTATTGTTTTCGGCAAACCCGTGTTCGTGATTGAATTAAGCTTTCATTTTTTTTTTCTATTTAAAAAAAGAAGTCTGAAAAACTCAAGATTGTGAGAAATGTAAGTTTATCTAAATACCATAATTCTATGATAAATTAATACTAATAAATCAATCAAACTGAGGTCTCCAGCAATTTGAAGAAAATTTTTTTATTTTCTCAGTTTAAGAAACATAACACCAAAAATTAGCTTTTCATCAAATCGATTACAATTAATAACTATGTTTTCAATACTTAAACTAATCTGTCAAGTTTATACACTATACTTAATTAAAAAGTGATGAAATATTTAAAAAAAAATTAGAGATTTTAATAACTATATTTTCAGCTAAACAAATGGGTGTAATAATTTTCAGATACCAAAGAGATTCTTTTTAGTTATAATTAAGCAGATATATAATAAAAAAGCCATTTTTTCTCTGCTATTTTGATTCTAAAATCTGCAAATAATGTATATGTTTCCTTGAAACTATTAAAATAAAAAGGTTTCAGACATATTTCAATGTTTAAGCGAAAATTTAGATTACTAGATAAACTATTACAACATTTTTAAAAGGAATAATTCTTCAACTAAAATACATATGAATTTTAAATAAAAAGGATATAATATTAACAATGAAGTTAAAGTTTCAATTAAATGTGAAGTAATTAGGTTTTCAATAAAAAAATTAATATTCAACCAAAAAGATAAATTTTCAAACAAGAAGATTAATTTTTCACTCAAAATTCGATTCTTCAATAAAGATATAAATTTTCAACTAACAAAGATAGTTTTTCAAACAAACAGTTGAATTTTCAACTCAAACGGATGAATTTTCAACTAAAACGATATATCTTCAACTGGCATAGTTAAATTTTAAACAAAAAGGTGAATTTATAACAAAAATGATGATTCTTTAACTGGAATAGTTGAATTTTTAATCAAAAAGATGAATTTTCAAGCAAGAATATTAACTGCTACCAAAACAGATTAATTTTCATCAAAATACATAGATTTGTTATTAAAAATTATAAATATCTAACAATCAAAAAAAGTATTTTTAGAAGCAATAGTTACATTTACAAACAAAGTAATGAATTTTCCACTTAAATTATGAATCTTTAACTGAGAAATTTTCAAATAAAATTATGGATCTTCGACCAAAACAATTAATCTTTAATAAACGAGTTCGACTTTAAACCGAGTAATTAAATCTTTATTCCAAAAAAAGATGAATTTTGAATGAAAAATGTTGCATTTAATATTTGAACCAAAAAATATTTTAATATTTATTCACATTGTTGAGTTTTGAAGCAAGAAGATGAAATTTCAACAAAGAAGATTAATTTTCTACCAAAAAGAACGAAATTTTCACACAATACATGAATTTTCAACAAAAAACTATCAATTTTTAACGAAAAATATAACAGTTAAATTTTCAGTTAAAACAATTAAGTTAAATTCAAAATTCAAAATTCGCTATAAAATTGAACAAACGTTGAAAATTAACCAAAGGGCAGCGTTTTTTCTGAAAAAATAAAAAATATATTTTCTCACAAAACCCGCCTTTAAATTGTTTGTCAATTTTTTTTTGAACTTGTAATTTGAGAATGAATATATATCTTGTAAGTTTGAGGTTTGCTAAATAACTTTGGTAGTTAGAAGAATTATTCTTTGTTACAAACGAATTTTCTACTTTTTCTTGGAAAAACTGATAGATACGAAAAAATGTTAAAATAAAAGTTTGCATGTCTAAAAAAATCCTATTAAAAATGTATCTTTTTCTTTTGCGATGTTTCGCATAGTTTACGAAACAAAATTCAAAAACTAAATTTTTAGGGGAAAAAAATCTCCCGACTTCAAAAGTGGTTAAAAATGGCTTGAAAAAAGTAAAAAAAACAACTTTTCTGGTGTCAGTTTGGAAGATATCTTTAACGCTTCTAAAACTCCTAAATATATTTTAAACTGACTCAAATTTTCCCTACAGTTTTTCAAAATCCGGAAAACGAAAAAAATTATACTTTTTCGACTTATCTGAAATCTTCCATTTTTTTTTAAATTTTCTCAAGAATCTTAGGAAAATGATATTTATATAACCTTGAAAACAAATTAAGAAATGAACTTTAAAAAAGAAATGTGTGCCCGGATTTTTTATTTTCTGTTCAAAATTATTTATTCAATAAAATTATCATTTGGGTGCGATTTTCTTTCTTTCATGGCCGAAAATTTTTGTTGGTTAAAAATTGAACTATTTGGTTGTAAATTAATTTTCTTGATTGAAAGTAAATATTCTTAGGTTAAAAATCCAGTCTGTTGAATATTAATCTTTTTTTTTTATTAAAGACTCATAATTTCAGTTGAAAATTCATATTTTCGAGTTAAAAACTTGAACTGTTTTGCAGAATATTCGTCTCCTTTGGGAAAAAATATTCTTTTTGGCTAAAGATTCAACTGATGAAAACTATTTTTTTAGCTTAGGATTCACCTATTTTGTTGAAAATTTGTCTTGTTGG
The DNA here is from genome assembly GCA_035041075.1 of Acraspis erinacei. Lineage (NCBI taxonomy): Eukaryota > Metazoa > Arthropoda > Insecta > Hymenoptera > Cynipidae > Acraspis > Acraspis erinacei. Next base: position 64,515,563 of record JAWWLR010000155.1, on the reverse strand, counting down.
GGATGAATTCAGTTGTTTTTTATTTTAAAGTAAAATCTTTTTTTGGTTGCAGTATCATTTATGCATTAAATTTTTCATTGAGAATACACTTTGAAATACAGAATTTAATGTTTTCCTTTCAAGAATCATAACGTAACATCCAATTAGTCAACGTGAGCTAAAGACGTTTTCTCAAGTGCAATATTTAAAAATGAAGATAGAATATCATATTCCCTTAATAATATAAAAGGTGAAATTTAAAAAATGCTGATCAATTTGTGATGTCTTGTTGAAAAAGGGCTATCCATAACCCCTTGACCTTATTAAATGAGGTTATATGTATTTATCTATGAATGTAGATTAATCATTTTCTATAGTATCAATTTAGTAAATTAAATTGTTCCAAATTATTTTATTTGGTGATAAGATTTATTTATAAATGTTTCTAAACATTATTGACATTCATTCTTTTAATCAAAAGATAGAAAAATGAAAATCTGACATGATTGAATCAACAGTGTCGCGAAAGTCAATAAAAAGTAAATAAAAATATATATAATTCCGATACTTTTATTCTTTTAACGTTTAATGTATAAATAAAATGTAAGTTTATTTTTAATAAAGTTTGTGCTTTTTTATAAAAATGTTACATTTTTAACTTTTGTTCATTACATTAGTATTTTTAAAACAAAAACATTTCCTATTTTTTCGAAGAAAAATTCCCCTATTTTCCCTAAAATTAAACTGCTAAGCAACTATAATCTCTCTTAAATTTTAAGCTACTTATAATTTAATTCATCAAAATTTCACTTGGACACATCGTGACAAAAATTTGTTTAATTACAAAATTTAAAAACACCAGTATTAAAGAAATTAAAAACTCAACATTCAGGGCTTGGAATGGGTGAATCGAATCTTGTAAATAGAATTAAAAAATATAATTATTTATGTTCGTGTACTTTTAAATATGTCATTATCTCTTGAGTTAATTTTGTTTAAGTTTGAGAAATTTTCTTTCAAAAACAGATTGCTACAACTGCCAAAGGAGAACCATGGAGTCCTTCCACTTCCAGCGCCAAAGACTTTGTGAGCAGTTCTTTTTACGAAAGCAAACAAGAACATAGTTCCTCCTATCAGAGCGATCAAGGAGGCACCTATGAAAATTTTAACACACCAGGTTTCAAGGCTCAAACAGAATCATTCTTTACCAGAAAGCAAAATGAAAATTCAACTCGTCCTGAGTAAGTTCAAACTGAATGAGTAAAATAAAACAATTATGTTCGATGTATAATATTTCGTATTTTCAGGGCTACCACGCAGTCACTTAAAGTAACTTTTAGACACTTTTTTCAAGTCTCTTTCCAGTCACCTTTTTAAAGAAAAAGTCACTAGTCATTTTTTGAAGGAAAGGGCTTCTTTTCTGGTAATAAATGTAATTATTTTATTGAAAATTCAACTACTTTGTTGGAAAGTCACATTTTCTAGATAGAAAGTTCAACTGTTTTTTATTGCAGTGTAGTATTTTTTTAACGAAATTTCGAGCATTTGATAAAAGATTGAACTATTTGGTTAAAAAATGAACTTTTTATTTGAAAATTCTTTTCTGTTGCTTGAAAATGCAACTATTTGATTCTAAGTGCAACTGTTTGGTTGCAAATTAATAGTTCTTTTTCCTTCAAAATGCAGCTATTTGATTGGTAATTACACTTTCTTGACTGAAAATAATTTTTTTTTTTTTAAATTGATCTTTTTGAGAATACAAGTCATTTTTTTTAAACATTAACTTTTCAGCTGGGTATCAAAACTTTTTTTTTAAATGCATCTCTTTTGGTAGAGCATTCATCTTTTTTGCTTGAAAATGTAACCATTTACTTGAAAAGTCAATTGTCTTTGTTTTAAAATTACCTCTTTTGTTGAAAATTCAGTTTTTCCAGATTAAAACTCAAATTTTTTCGAAAAAATTCGAATTTTTAGCTTAAAAGAAGTCTCATTTCTATTAGTGAATTTTAGTAGAAAATTCATCTAATGAGTTGAGGATTCACGTATTTTATCGGAAATTCTTATTGTGTAGTAGAAAATTAATCTTTTTGGTTAAAAATGCCAAAATTTAATATTTTTACTTCAAAGGTTAGTAATTTAAAGCGATTTCTTTCCCTATTATTGCTCTATTTTCGTGAAAAATCACCCTATTTACTCTGTCGTGAGTGTATTTTAGTCTGTAAAGTCTGCAATATTCAAATTTAAATTATTTTAGTTTATATTTTTCTGGTTTATTAGCAATTGTGACTTCGGTTTTCGCCTCCTAATTTAGCAATAGAATTTCATCTAATCTTGTGAATGCAAGCCGATACATTAAATGTGTAATATTATTAATTAGTCACTTTTTTCAAGCACATTAGTCTATGGTAGCCCTGAGTATTTTTTATCTTCTTTTTAAATACATTGATTTTGATAATAATTTTTAATTATGAATAGAGTTAGGTCTAAAATATTACATACTCGAAAAATTTGGCAATTGGCTTTTACAATTTTTTTAAATCTAAGGACTTATATTTTTTGACTTGGAATCCTGTTTCCTGATGAGGAGAGAATTAGACTGAAGTATGTCATCTTTCACATCTAACTCTATTTATAATTAATTATTTACTCAGACGCATAACATTGCACTATACCATTTGCCATCTATTAATAATAATTTTTCTTTAAAGTCACATTCCACCGAACCAAGGAGGAAAATATGGGGGGTTCGGCTACCAAATGGAACCACCACCAAAAAGTTCTTCTCAAGAATTTTTTGATACTGCCGTATCTTCCTTAGCAAGCGTAAGAATCCCAAGTTTTCTACAAAAATTCTTTATCCTTATTCTGTCTGTTTTATAATTCATTTAAATATTAAATAGGGCTGGTCCGTCTTTTCTTCATCAGCGACTAAAATAGCCAGCAAAGCCACCGAGAATGCCATTAAAATTGGAGGATTCGCTTCGCAAAAGGTATCAGAGATTTCAGAATCTGTAGGGGAGAAGGTATGTGTTGTGTTTCTTTTATTTTCCCCCATTTTCTTGTCATGTCTTCCTTTCATTTCTCCTATAATTCTTTCCTCTTTCTAACATTTGCATTTTCAAAATAGTCTGCTTTATTTTTGTACCCGTGTGATTTTTTTATCGTTTTTGTCTTCCCCCTTATTTATGATTTCATTTTTGTTTCTTTAATTTGATTTTGTTAGGTTCGAGAAGGTACTCTTTTGGAAGAAGTGGGTTCACAAGTGAATAGCTTAGCTGCCAAGGTAGTCAGGCTCGAAATATTTAAAATATAAATACAAAATTTTAGTTTTCAAATTGTGTATTCTAATTTCGACGATATTTTTACTCTTAGGTTGGAGATTTAGGAAGAAGAGGATGGGGTGATATTAGCGGGAGCAATACTTCTGAACAGAATCGTTACAGCACTAAAGAGAATTATCAAAATTCTAATAGTTACCAGGACAGTATTAACAGAAACGAACATTCCAGTGAAAAGTCGTCACTTGTGTCTGGTTCTAGTCTTAAGTAAGTTTTCTAAAATTACTATTAGGGTGTCGAGCGACCTGGAAAACCTTAAAAATCTGAAAATATTGAATTTTTCATGAGAACCTTGAATTTTAATTATTTTTTTTATTATTTGTATATAAAACATTTGGTTTAGAACAAGAAATCTTTGGACGATTTAAGAAAAATGGTTTATTATAGAATATTTAAAGAGATTTCAGTTGACTTGTACAATTGTGCAAATTATTGTATTGATTGCAATAAACAGACTTTAATATTTTGAATAATTTCAAGTTCCTAATTGGAAATGAAGTTTTTGATTACATAGTATTTTCATATTTAAAATCATGTCATGTCCACAGAAAGGATTGTTAAACATTAAAAAGATGGAGAAAAACACTAGCTAAATTAAAGATTACATTTAAATATTATATTCTGAAGACACTGTTTTTGTTAGTAATTTTTAATGTATAAAAATTATCACCGAAAATTTATTAACGGCTCGCAAATTTTATTGTGAAGTTGGACATCATAAGTTGGGCTTGAGTGACAATTTTTTAAATTTCTAAAAATTGAATAATTTCTTCACAATTTCTATTACTGCGTATTTAATAAAATACAGCAGTACAGATAATTATTCATGGTTACTTTTAAAATCTACATTATAAATACTTTAATTTTAATGTTGTTTGGACATGCAATACTCGTTAAAAAGTGAATTAGGTCAAGTCCATGTTGTGCCGTGTCCGAAATAGCTTTTTGATTTATGCTAAATTAAATTAATAATTACAGAAATAAATGCAATGGATAATTTTTTCACATGTGTAACAAACAGTTATTTCATTATTTGATGTACAAAAGTGGTGAGCAGGAAAAACTTGATTTCTTCACCTGCAATAGCTATGAAAAAATCCTTGAATTTCGTTCTTAAGAATTGCTAGACACCCTTAACGGATGTTTAAATTCACTAAATTTTGAAATGTACTTTTAATTTAAAAATTGAACAGATCGAGTGCTTCATCAACAAATTCACCTGCCCACGATTGGGATTGGGAATCCAAGCCACGATCGATGTCCGAAGCATCAGTAGAAAGCAAATCGTCAACAACCAGACGAGTGAAAGAAAAGCAAACTAAAGAAGAATCCCTGATGAATTTCGAAAAAGAAAGTTCGGGAACAGGATATAATTCAAAACTAGAAGAAGATGCTTGGGAAATATTAAAGGATTAGTCCTCGTAGCTCAAAAATTGGGATGCGATTTTCTTTCCAAGAGAAATAACTTTTCTGTGGTTCATCAAATATTATAAATATGCTTGATTATTCGCTAATCGAACCGGTGACCGCAAGAAATTGAATATTGCATTTATATCGTATTACAAAAGCCGAAATGTACATAAGATTCAATAAGATTCTCTACTTATCGAATACAGAAAAAGCAACTCGAAATGAAATCTTTGACATACAGTTGTATCGAAAATGAAGTCTGACGTTATATTGGATGTTACTAGATGTGGAAATGTTAGTGTTTATAGTGGAATTTACTCCCCTGACTTTGATCATCGGGAATCCTGTTTTTTTTTTATCTAAGGAATACGGTTAGAAAATTGTATTATTATACTCGACCATAATTGTATGTATATCTCCTTCATATTGTTTTTATTATTAGTAGAAAATATTGACTGTTCTATTGCAGTTAAAGAAATAAGAAAGACAAATAAAGCTGACTTATTACTATGAATAATAGACGATTTATAAATAACACATAGAATTATATGTAAGATATCCAATTGATTAGATAGGAAATGAAGAAGGGTTAATAAATCAATAAAAATATCATACATTAATTCAGTATAAATACGTAGTTATGTATAAGTAGATAAAAATGCTGATGTATGAGTGGAATTTTGAATTTTAAACCAATTATTGAGAAGGAAGTTTTAGAATATTTTACTGTTTGAATTAAAATACTTCAGGGTAATAGATTGTCTAATTACGGAATGTTTTTCTGGAAATTTTGGCTAATTCTTATTAAATTGAGAACCTTAATGTACACAATTAATTTGAAGAGGTTGAAAATTGTTTATGGAAATAAGGAAAGTACAGTGTTATTAGAAATTATAGTTAATTCCGTGTGATGTATTCTCGCATAGTATCCTGTTTATTGATCTCTTCTGGAATAACGTGCAGTTTTAAAGTTCAGAGGCACAAATGAGAAATAAATGTCAAGTTTGACTTGAATTTACGGTTTCTTATTCTTCTCCTACATAAACAACCGTATTTTTGCTACCAGGATAACTTTTTAAATTTAACAAAAGAATTAAATTATTTTATATTCTTGTAAATGTTGGCAATAATATAAAATTTTAGAAATTAGCTGACAGTAGATCGAATTAGGTTTGGTTGAACTATTAACAGGGTGCTTACCCTACTTGAAAAACCTGAAATTGTCAGGGAATTTTTATATACCTGGACACACCTGGAAGTGGCAGAAATTTTTTTTTAAAGTCGGAATTTTTTCAATTTTCAAAGCATGCTTGATTATTTTTCAAATTACAACATAAGATTGGTAATAATAATGATTCTTCATTTGTAAAAGAAGCTTTATATTAGTGAAGTTAACTTTTTTGTTGAAAGTTCATTTTTTGTTTGAAATTAATTTTTTTTAACTGAAAGTTCAACTATTCTATTTGTGGTTGAAAATTCAACTGTCTGGTTAAAATTCATGTATTTTGTTGAAAATTCGTTCTTTTTTTTGAAACAATGAATCTTCTAATTGAAAATTCAATTTATATTGAAGCCTTTTTTAGATTCAGCATTTTTATTGAAAATTGATCTCTGGCTGAAATATTAATTTTTTAACTAAAAAATTAAGTGTGCAAGTGTTCGTTTGAAAAATTATTTTCTTTAGATGAGAATTCGTCTTTTTGGTCAAAAAATCAAAGTCCTTGATTAAAATTATTATTTTTTAAAAATTTAATTATTCTAGTTAAAGGTTCATAATTTTTGAAAATTCATCACTTTGAAAATGTAATTATTTTTTTATTAGTTTGATTTTGTTGAAAATTATTATTCTTTTAACTGAAAATGTATCTACAGTTAAATTTTCATTTTTTTGTTTAAAAGTGATCTTTAACAGAAGAAAATTTTACTATTTGTTTGAAAAATCATGTATTCTGTTGAAAAATTGTGTTTTTTTTGTCAAGAATCAATCTTCTTGTTTTGAAAATTCATATTTTTGGTTTGAAATTCATTTTTCCAGTCGAAGGTTCATCATTTTAGCTTAAAATTCATCACTGGTTGAAATTTGGTTGTTTTTGCCAAATGTTACATATTTGTAGTAAACTCGCGAAACTATATGCATATTCCGAGGAATGACTCTATACTATGAAAAATTCTACCTGGCGAAAAACCCGGAATTTTAAGGAATTTTTTTTCAGGATTTGAGTATGACATCCTGTTTTAAGTTTTCAAAATAGAATAGTAGAAATGAAAATTGAATAATTGAAGACTGCCACGAATGAAAATTTAAAATTCTAAAATTTATTTCTTGGACAATTTTTATAATTTTGAATTGGGATCGAAATCACATGGTTTAAAACCGAACCAAAATAATCGAAATTTAATTTTAGAATAAAATATTCCAAATTGCATTAATTGGAACTGAAAGCTTTTAATAGCGTTCATAATTAAAAAATAAAACCACTTTAATTGGATATTTTAGATTGAAAATTAATAAATTATAAAAAATTAAATCTAAGATTATATTATTAGCGTTTATTATTAAATAATTTTTATTTGAATTTTTTAGGATTATACAATTTTATTTAAATTTGAAAGCCATTTTCCAATTTAAGCAGATTTCAATAAATGAGAATTTTAAATGCTCCAGATCAAATATGTAATTTTAAATTTAACTTCTCAATAGTTGAGACATTTTTAGTTTGAAGCGAAATTAAATAATTTAAAGTGAAACATTCAAAATTCTCTTTTAAAATGTAAATCGTTCAAAAAAGAATAGTTTCAAGAAAATGTGTAGTCAAAAAAATTGTAGTCTAGTTAAAATTTCTGCTTTTGAACATGATAAAGATTTGATTATTACTAGATAAAATAATAGTTGCAATGTTATAAAAGATATTTGAAATATGAAATTATGACTTTGAATACTTTATTAGAAGCGCAGAGGGTTGCGTGTGTGTAGGGGCGTGATAGCCGATCCCGTTTTGATGCCAGATTTCAATGGATGTTGACGATGTTGACATGTCACAAAACTTAGATAACATTCGCGATAATTAGAACTTCGTGCTTTTGTAAAAGCCATTAAAAATAGTCATTACCTATAATGTATTGTGAATCCAAGGTCGTTTTTGGATTTAGACTTAAAGTAGTGCTAAGTTAATAAACTCCAACTTTTGAGGTTAGAATTTTCATTATTATGATTTCTAAGCTTGATAAATCTTTGATAATTTCTCATATCGCTTATTCTAAAAGAAAATAACTTTTTGGTCCACTTTTGATACTTTATTGAAAATTAATATGAATTAGTTGATTTTACCTAATGCAAACTGAATGATATTTAAGTTGCTTAATTCTGAAACACTTGAAATGTCAGAATCTGGGTCTAAATTTAATAAAGTTGCAAGATTACTAAATTTGTTTAATTGTATTTTTTAAATTGATTTATATATATATATATATATAAAAGTCGTTAAACAATATTTGAATATTTATTAAATCTGTGTAATCCGATTTTATATGTGATTTTTCAGATCAGAGAGGCATTTTGTGGTGATAATGAAACTAGTACCGTTAAATTACCTTGAATTAAAATATAAGTAATCGTAAAGAACTGTGAAAATTTAAGAATCATGGACTATGAATATATGCCTTTTCATAGAGAAAAGGACATACATAATCGATGTTGTGGAGGAAAATTTTGGTGCATTAAGGTTTGAGAGACGAATCAGTAATAACCACTTTAGTAGAGAAGAAAATTCTTTAATTAATAAATATAACATATTTTTGTAGGATATATGTGGGATCATTTGTGCAGTACTTACATGGCTGTTGATTATATACGCCGAATTTGTAGTTATGGCAGTTATTTTAATTCCTACTATAAATACCTTTTATTCAAGTTTCAACATGGCTATATTTCAAGGCTTGGCTTTTCTAGCCTTTACCTCGCATCTGAGAACAATGTTTACTGATCCAGTAAGAAAAATTTAATTTATTTCAAATCCATTCGATCAATTTTAATTCTACAATTAAAATTAATACAGGGAGCAGTTCCAAAGGGGAATGCAACGAAAGAGATGATTCAACAAATGGGATTCAGGGAAGGCCAAGTAATTTTTAAGTGTCCAAAGTGCTGTTCGATCAAACCTGATAGAGCGCATCACTGCTCTGTTTGCCAAAGATGTATTAGAAAAATGGATCATCACTGTCCGTGGGTCAACAACTGTGTAGGAGAAAACAACCAAAAATACTTTGTTCTTTTTACGGTAAATATTTACCCATCGAAATTCGAATGTTAAAAGAGTTGCTGAGAAATTGATCTTTCTTAAGGATGGATACATAATATTTTTCGGAAGGGGCGATGGTGAATTTGTGTATGTATGAGCAAGGGGATTCACAGATTCACCCAATGATTTGAAATAACTTTACATAAATTGGCATGCATAAATTACGTAAAGGCTTTACAGGCGGGGGGGGGGGGCTCTGCTGAATTGCATGGGGTACATTTTTGTTTAAAAATTCATTTATTTCGATTGATAATGAACCTATAGTAGATAATCAATAATTAAAAATACTGATGTATGTAAACCGAGAAATGACAGTTAATTTATTTTATTACCGGGAATTTTACAAATATTTAGAAGAAAAATCTGTCCAAGTATGATTTTAACAGTTTAAAAATAAAATAATCAGTTGAATTGTTCTCTTTTTCAATTATACTATTATTCTGTTTACAATGCATAATTCAAAAATCTTTAACTTACAAAATTTTCTATTTTTATTTTTGAGCTTAAATTTTTAATTAAGAGAATTTTAAAACGCTTGCTTGAAGACTTGAACAATTAAAAATTAAAAGCGTCTGAAGTTGGTAATTTTGTATAAAAAACCTTTTTATGTAATAAATAAATTAAAAACATAAATAAATACACTTTATAATGGATCTGCACTTTGGGCGTTAAAAATGAACAATAATTGATTTGACAAAACGATTTTAAATGAGTCCAAAATTTAAGAATTTCCAGATTTTAACATTAAAAATTAAAGGGATTTAATTTGAAAGTCTTGGTCAACAAAAAATTTGAAGCCTGATTAAAACTTTATAAAATATTTTCAACTAAAAAATAACTTCATAATAATATATTTTTAAATAAAGGATTTTATTAAATTTACAATAATGTTTCGGTCTAAAAAATTGCATTTATAACTCGTTCAATTCGAAATTTTTGAATCAAGAAAAAGAATAATTATTGATTATTTAGCAAGATTTGACTGTTCATTTAAGACAAGTAAATTTAAACCAAATATTGAAAAGTAAGCAATTTTAAAATGAATTGTTTGTCATAGAAAGCCTAGAATCGTTAAAATTCCGAAGAGCCCAAAACTTTGAACCGTACAATTTTAAAGCTTGTATTTGAAAAATGTTTAATTTGTAAGTGAAATTGTTGATTTTTGATGTATTAATAACAATTGAACAGTTATTTTTTGCATACAAAAATTTGAGTATTTTTAAGAGATATTTAGGAGTTTTGAAAAGATTCAAAATGATCATGCAAATTAAAAGAATCCTTAACATCTTCCAGATTCTTTTTTGACAATTTTGTAAATCTTTTAAAATATTTTAAAATATTCTTTTAAAATAATTTTTCAAAATGAAAATAATTTTTAATTTTCCTAGGAATATTAAAAAAATTGTTTTTATTCTTTTGAGCCTTTCACAATTCTTGAATAGCTTTTCAATTTTTTGTTTAAAATCTGCAAAAATCTACATTTTGTTTTAAATTAGACTTTTATTTCAAATTTTTAATTAAGTTTTAATGTTTTCAAAGCTTCTAAATATCTCGTAAAATTACTAATGTTTCTTCTACAATTAATAAATATTCAATTGTTATTTATACATCAACATTTTAAGGAAATTTTTTTAAATTTGCATGATTTTCTAAAAATTGTAGGAGATATTCAATTCATTTTAAAAGATTTTTAGAAGTTCTGAAAAAATTTAAAATAATTTTGAATTTAAACAAATTTAAAACAATTTCTAAATTTCTCATGATTTTGAAATACATTTTTTTAACTTTTCAAGAATATTTCAACTATTTAAAATGAAAATAATTAAACTCCTAATTTAAGGAGTGGCCAGTTAAAATTATTTAAATTTTTAATGTTCTTAGCTTAATATTCATAAAAAATAATAAAATTTTGAAAATTTTAAAGTTCATTGATTGATTTCTTAATTTAGAGCATTGAAAATGATAACGTGGATTTATATTTTTGAAAATGAATCTGAATATTTGAACTCTATAATTTATAAAAGTAAATATTCTAAATTTGGCAGCGTATCTGCATTTCATAGAAAATTTTCAATAAAAAATGTTAGTATCTTCAATTTTAAGAGTTTAGATTTTTTTTTCTCCATTGACTGAAGAATCTTTCTTCGTTCAGGATTCAAGTATTTCGTTAAAAATGGTTCTTTTTTGGTTCCATGCAACTATTTTTGATTGGAAATGAAAATATTTTCTTGATGAAAATATTAACTATTGAATTTTTTGTTGCGGGCCGAATTCGTTTCAAATCGGGCAGGCAGTTCATGCTTAAGTCACAAAATCATTAGTCACACAGTTATGAGTATTATAATTTCATAAATTAAAAACGCGAACTGATTAAAATAGGTCCAACATTTTTTTCTGATTCTAATAGAATTTTTGTCTTCTTTCGAAATGTGTTAGAAAATTTCAAAAAAGTTTAAAATTAACGAAATGGTGGCAGTTTCTCTGAAAATTTTCAAAGTCAATTTACTGAAAAACCCCAGTTTAGTTTAGTTTAGTTTAGTTATATGACGGGCGGGGAGCCCCTAAAAGTGGAGCTCCTCTGGCGCTCAAGCTATAAAGCCTATTGTGCAGTAGTTGACCCCAGACCTCTTGTTGAAGCCCAGTATGTCAACCACCGAAAGCATTGAAATTTCCTCAGG
>JAWWLR010000155.1:64383620-64401852 GCA_035041075.1 Acraspis erinacei | reverse complement strand
TTTTTTTTTTTTTTTAATAAATTGTCTTTTTGGTTCAAAAATTCAGAGCTTTTCGTAGAACATGAACTTTTTATTCAAAAATTCATATTTTGTTCTTTAAAGTTTAAAAAAAATATTAATGTGTATTAGAAAAAACTTCAAATTTCTTGGATAAAAATGCGGTCAGTTAAAAATTAAAATATTTTTAAAGTTTGTATTTAATTTTAAACTTCATCGGTATTAGTATGAATTTCATCTTTCTTATTTAAAACTCATATTTTTGGATTGAAATATTTTTGGGATGGAAATTTAACTATTTTTTTTTTTAAATTTGTCTTTTTTAAATAAAAATTCATATATTTTAGTAAAAAATTATTTTTTCTGAGATAAGGATGCAACTGTTCGATTAATAATTAAAGAAGTTTCTTGACAAGTTATCCTTTCTGGTTGAAAATTCAACTATTTCCTGCAAAATGTACTTTTTGTTAAAAATTCTTATTTTTGTGTTGAAAAGTCAAATAAAATCTTTTTGGATGAAATTTCAACACTTTTTTAAATTTGGCTTTTTAATTTAAAAATTCACATATTTTAGTATAATTTTCATCTTTCTTGAATAAAAATGCAACTGGGCGGTTGTAAATTCAATTCTTTTTTGAAAATTTGTCTTTTTGATTTTAAAATTCACATATTTTACCAGGGATTATATCTTTCTAGTTTAGTTTAAAATTCAACAATTTTGTTGAAATCGTATTTTTTTAATAAAAATTCTGCTGTTTTGTTTTAAAGTCAACTGAAATCTTTTCTGAATGTAAATTCGTCTATTAAAAAATAAATAAATACAATTTAGCTCTTTTGTAGAATATTTATTTTTAGTTTAAAGTTTATATTTTGGTGTTAAAAAAAAATGAAATATTTTCTGGATGAAAGTTTCACTTAAAAAAAGATCTTGTAAATTTTTATTAAAAATGCATCCTTTTTATTTGAAAAAATTCGTCTTTTAGATTGAAAATTCAATTTTTTTTGTAGAAACTTATTTTTTGTTCAAAAATTCATATACTGATCTTGAAAAATCAACTGGAATCTTTTTTGGATAAAAATTCAACTTTTTTAAAAATAAAAATTAATATGTTTTTAAGAGATATTTTTAATGCAAACATTTGGTAGAGAATTTAACGATTTTATTATAAACTCATCGTTTTTGGTTAAAAATTCTTCTTTTTAAATTAAAAATTAAAGCTTTTACGTAGAAACTAATTTTTTGTTAAACAATTCATATAGTTAAGTATTTAACTATTTTGTTTGAAATATTTGGTTGAATTTATTTGTTAAGAAGTTATTTTTTTTTAAGAGTTATGTTTTCAGTTAAAAATTAATCTTTTTTTATAGAAAATTTAACTACTTGGGTAAAAGAGAAACTACATTGTTAAAAATTGACTTTTTTATTCAAGGATTTTTGAAAATTTGACTGTTTAGTGGAAAAGCTTTTTTTATTTAAAATTAATTTTCTAATTTAAAATGTAACTTTTCCATTTTTTAAGATTGATCTTTTTTTGTTGAAAATTCTTCTTTTTGTTAAAAAAATAATTTCCTGCATTTAAAAATTCATTTTTTTTTCAAGTATATTTTGAAATGTTTTCAAATATTTTTCATAAAATTTTATTTTTCATAAAAAGTCATGAAAATTTTGCATGCTAAGCTCTTCATTCGAAATCTTCAAAAATCTATATTCTGTTTTTTTTATGTTTTGATCAAATTTTTATATATCCTCTCGAAGCGATTTAAACTTTTTCCAAAAGTTAAAAAAAATCTTTTGAATGTAGAAAAGTTACCTTTAAATCTTTCAGATACTCTTTTGGCAATTTAAAGAAATCTTTTGAAACTTTAAACTATTTTTTCATTTTTTATTAACTCCTAAATATTTAAAGAAATAACAATATAACTAAATTACAATATCAAAATAATAAAAATCATTATAATATATAATATATAAACTGAAATTAACTATTTCATTTTTAATTTAAAAGTTATTTTTCATAGTTAAAACCTCAAATATTTCTTATAAAATTGATCTTTTTAGATAACAATGTATTTTGTTAAAAAATCATCTATTTTGGCAGTATTGAACTGTTTTGTTGGAAATTTCTTGTTGCTTACAATTTATCATTTTATTTTAAAATTCATCGCTTTGCGAGAAAATCGAAATATTTATTAAAAATTTTTTTTTATTTATTTTATTTTCTATTTGTCTTCACAATTCATTTTTTTCCAGATAAAAATTATTCAAATTTATTTTTTTTCTAAATTAATTTTTGTAATTCTGAATATAGCCATTCGATTTGTGGTAGAAAAGTTATGTTTTTATTTGGAAATACAACTAATTAGTTAAACGTTGAACTGGTTTGTTCAAAATGTATTTTTTTTTAAATTCATTATTTTAGTGTAAAATTCATGTCTGTGTGAAAATTGGACAATTTTGTGCAAAATTAATTTTTTCCCTTCTTGAGCATCAATATTTTTAACTGGGCTTTAAATATTACATTTTTTAAAATTCCGTGTTTAGTTAAAAATGCAACTAATTGATAAAAAGAAGTATGTTCTTTGTTAAATGTTAAATTTTATTTTTTTAAATTAATATTTTTTACATTCATCATTGTAGCTGAAAATTTATCGCTTTGGTTAAGATTTAATTTTTAAAAAATTCGTTTTTCAGATGCGAATTAATTCTTTTAATAGAAAATGTAACTTTTCAATTTTTCATTGAAAAATTATATTTTTAGTCAAAACTCGAGGTTTTCTAGCTGAAAATTTAGCTTCTTAGTTGAAAATTCTTGTATTATGTTGCAAATTTTTCCTTTTTAGTTGACAATGCATCCTTTTTGGTTAAGATTTTAAATGTTTGGTTGAAAATGTATATTTTGTGATTAAATTCTACTGCCCTCTAAAAAATTTTTTCCGGCTTTACAAATCAACCATTAAGATCAACTACTTTATAGAGAAATTTAATTATTTTACGAAAAGTTCAACTATTTGGTTGAAAATTCACCTTTTGTGGCTGAGAAAGAAGTTTTTTATTGACAGTTATGCTACTATCTTCGGTAAATATATTTTTTTTGCTTAAAAGCTGAACTGATTAGTTATTTGTTTAAAAATTAATTAAATTTTTTTAAATCGTATGGTTTTGGTAGATTATAAGTGACAAAAAAAATAAAGAAAACGAATAAAATTTGGTTCCTATCGGTATTTTTTTATTTCCGTAATTTTCATTGTATTTTTTTCAGCATTCCAACAATATCAGCGAGGGCAAATATTGTATCTAATGACTTTTATATTAGGTTAGTTCAAAATGAGTTTTTTCAATTTTACCTTCATATTTCGACAGAGGTAAAGAATAAATAAAAAAACAAACCATTTATATTTATCCTTAATCAGGCCAAAAATAGCGTTCCGGAAATGAAAAAATGATATGGAAAAAATTTTTGGAAACGGAGATTTGTGAGATAATTTGTTCTAAACAATTATAATTATGTTACCAAATTTCAAGATTATAAACGCCCAATTTAATAAATGTGATACTATTAACGGAACTTGTTTTACATTTTTATGTTATTTTAAAAGTTGGATTCAATCTTATTATTAACTAATAATAAATAAAATAAATAAAAATAAATTTTATTTAGAACTGAAATTTTCTACTAATCTTTGATGGCTTAGTTTTTACTACTCAAATCTGAGAAATTTCATTAGAAATTATTTAAATTTGGTCAATTTTGAGGTAAAAATACTTCAAATTGTCTTTTATAATAAGGAAAAAATTTATATACAATTAAAATAACCTTATTCAGGCACTCAACTCTTCAAGCTGATTCTTATTCAAGGCAAACAATTTTTACATTTTCTTAACATTGTTTAAACAACCAGAAATAGATCTTTTTAAAAATTTGCTGTGTCACAAGAGTCTCGTAAGTATTGTTTCCGCTCTTCCTCAATGCCGATTGGATGGTTTGAAAAACACGAAGGAAGCAATGTTGCCAAATTCACACACATAATAGAATTGACAAAAATTTAAGCTTTATCAATGTAAACATTTATAATTACATTTTCAGTCGAAATAAGTAATTTTCAACCAAGAAAAAATGATATTTTCGACAAAATAGTTTAATTAAAAAAATGAATCTTTGAGAAAAAGAATTATTCATGAAACAAAAATGCTAATAATTGATATTTCCACAAAAAAATTTAATTATCAATAAAAATCTATCAAATGAAACGAAAAAATAGGATTTTTTAACAAAAAAGTTGAATCCTCAACCAAAATGATGATTTTTCAAAAAAGAATAATAATGTTTGAACAAAAAGAGGACTTTTCAATACATTCGTGAATTTTGAACAAAATAGTTGAATTTTTTAACCGACACTGAATTTTAAACAAAAATATTAACTTTCTACCAAGTAGTTAATTTTTTAAATAAATATTTAATTTTTTTAATTCAATAAAAAAGACAAATTATTAACAAAATATTTGAATCGGTAGTCAATAAGATCAATTTTCAAAAAGGAATATTAATTTTCTACCCAAAAAGACAAATTTCCAATAAAATATTTAAATTTTCCACTGAAGACGGTGACTCAACAAAATAGTTGAATTTTAAACCTACAAAGATGAATTTTCACGAGCAATGTATTTTTTAATCAAGAGAAACAAATTTTAAACAAGAAAATATAAGTTTTTAACCAAAAATGGAAAAGATCCATTTTCAGTTTAAAAAATTGATTTTAAACAAAAAACTACTTTTTTCAATTAAATTGAAACAAAAAATAAGAATTTTTAGCCAAATAAGTTGAATCCTCAACCAACAGTGATGATTTTAAAAAATAATAATAATTTTCGGCTGCAAAAGAGGAATTTTCAACAAAACATTTAAATTTTTGATTAAATATATAAATCAACAAAATAGTTAAATTTTTAATCTGCCAAGACGAATTTTCAAACAGATTCATGAATTTTCTACGAAACAGTGGAAGTTTCGAACTGACACTATGAATTTTCAACAAAGAAGTTCCTTTTCTACCAAGTATTTATTTCTTGAAATAATTAGTTAATTTGTTACCAAATAATGAATTTTTCTGCCAAAACAGTTGAATTTTCAGCCAAAAGGTCCTTTTAAATCAATTTAAAAAAATGAAATATTTATATTTTCAACAAAAAAGCGAGTTTTCTATGAGTTCCATTGAATAAAAAAGATGAATTATTAACAAAATATTTGAAACCGGAGCCAATAAAAACAATTTTTAAAAAGAACAATTAATTTTCGATAAAAAAAAACGATTTTTAACAAAATACATGAATTTTCTACAAAAATGTTGTACTTTACACCCTACAGCAAATATTTGATTTTTCTACCAAAATAGTTGAATTTGTAATGAAGTAGTTGAATTTTCAGATATAACAAAAAAAAGAAGTTTTTAACAAAAAAGTGAGTTTTCTACCAAGCAGTTAATTTTTCAAATAAATAGTTCATTTTTTACCAAATAGTTAAATTTTCTATGAAAATAGTTGATTTTCCTGCCAAAATAGTTAAATACTTAATCAAACAGTTAAATTAAAAAACAATCGAAACATAAATGAAATTGTTATATTTTCAGTTTAAAAAATTAATTTGTAAGATAAAAACTAATTTTCAAATAGTTCAATTCAACTAAAAGATACTAATTTTTAACAAAATAATGAAATCTTTAATCTTAATGTTGATTTTTCATTTTATATATATATATATATATATATATATAAATTAACTACATAGTAAAAAAGCCACTTTTTTATTTAGATAGTGGATTTTTCTACCAAACTTGTTGAATTTTCAACCAAATAGTTGAATTAAATTTTTTTAAACAAATGGAATAGTTATACATTCTCTGTTAAAAAAGTTCATTTTCAACAAAATACATGAATTTTGCATAAAGTAGTTCATTATTCAACCGAATAGTTTTATTTTTCCGTTAAAAAGATGGTATATATAGACCACAGGAAATTTTTTTTACCAAAAAGGGTATTTTTAAACTACTTACTAGAACTTTATACCAAATTGTTTAATTTTAAAACCAAAAAGAACGAAGTTTCCACAAAATAGTTGAATCCTCAACAAAATACATGAATTTTGAACCAAATAGTTGAATCTTCAAATAGAAAAAAATCAATTTTCAATTTAAAAAGGAAATTATAAAGCAACAATGGAATATTTATATTTTTAGTTAAAAAATCTGGGTAAATTTTCCATTCCACAGATGAGTTTTCAACTACAATGATGAACCTTCACCAAAAAAATAATAGCCAACAAAGTAGTTCAACTTTCAACAGTTGAATTTTTAAACAAAAACAGTAGAATTCTCAACGAAAAGTGTAATTGACGATATTTTAACCAAAAAAGATTTTAAAAAGTTTGTAAACAACTTTTTTTAAATTAAATTTTTTTAACAAAGTTACCTTTGTTATTGCCATTTTAACTTTTCCATTTTTGGTTGAAAATGTACATTTTTTGGATTAAAATTGAACTATTTGATATAAATTAATGTTTTTTGGTTAAACTCTTTTGTTATTTTTTTTATTTAATTGTTTTTATTATTATTATTTCTTGTTATTTGATTAATTTTCTGTTCAAGATTAATTATTTAAAATTAAATATTACCTTGGAGTCAAAATTTAACAATCTTGTAAAAAATTAATTTTTTTTGCTATATCTTCAATATTTTCTACTAAATTTTTAATATATATATTTTTTTAAATTGATCTTTTTTTAAAATGATGTTTCTATTTTTTTGAAAAATTTGTCTTTTTTGATAGTGATTTAATCTTCTAGGTCAAAAAAGCATTTTTTGTGTTGGACGTTGAATTATTTTTCTGAAAATTCATTTTTCTTATAAATTCTTAATTTTAGATGAAAATTTATTTCTTTGGGTGAAAATGAAACTTTCTTGTTAAAAATGGGTTTTCTAGTTTAAAATTAATTTTTTAAAATGATTTTTGCCATTTTTGGTTGAAAACTGATATTTGAATTGGAAATCGATGTTTGCTAGTTGCAAATCTACAGGCATTTTGTTGAAAGTTTTTCTTTTTTTTTTGGTATAAAATGCATTGAGTTTATCCAAAAATGCAACTGTTTGGTTAAAAAATAATCAGGATCGGATAAGGATTCAACTATTTTATTGAACAATTATAGTT
Organism: Acraspis erinacei; assembly: GCA_035041075.1. Classification (NCBI taxonomy): domain Eukaryota; kingdom Metazoa; phylum Arthropoda; class Insecta; order Hymenoptera; family Cynipidae; genus Acraspis; species Acraspis erinacei. The sequence goes on along the minus strand of JAWWLR010000155.1, from coordinate 64,394,657 downwards.
TTTTATTGAATTGAACTATTTGATTAAAAATTTTACTACATATTTGGTTGAAAATTTCATTATTTGGTTCAAAATGCAACAATTTTGTTAAAAATAACCACTTTTGGATTAAAAATTCAAGTATTTACTTAAAAGTTGAACTACTTTGGAAAAATTAATTTTGTTGTTGTTGAAAATTAATCTATAAGGTTTGACATTTAACTACTATGTGAAAAATTTTCTTTGTTGAAAATTAATTTTTTTTCTTAAAACTTGATCTGTTAAAAAATTGTCATTTTTCATAGCAAATTAATCTTCTTGTCAAAAAAGCATCTTTTTGGTTAAAATTAATTTTTTTTTAAATTTATATATATTTTTTTGTAAGATTCATCATCTTAGATGAAAATGCATCTTATTTAGTTAGAAATTCAATTATTCGGGGGAAATTGATATTTTTTGTTAAATTGTCATTTTTTTCAAAGAAAAAATATTTCTGGTTGAAAATTCCACTACTTGGTTCAATTCTTCTGTTTAAATTTTTTTTTATTTATCACTTTAAATGAAAATCGTTCTCTGATAGAAAATTAAAACATTTTTGTTCAAAAGACTTTTTTCGGTTGAGAATTAATTTTTTAGTCCATTTATTCTTTCTTTTTGCTTTAAAATGTATATTTTAAATAAAAAATCGATGTTTCTCAGTTGAATATTCCCCTATTTGATTGAAAATTGATCTTTTTTGGCTGAAAATTAACTACTTATTGAACATTCAACTCTCTTATAGTTCTGTTATTAATTTCACTTTTTTATTTAGATTGGGTGTTAATAATCTTGAAATCTTATAACATAAATAAAAGTATTTAAAACAAATGGTCTTATAAATCTCTGTCTCAAAGATTATTTTTTAAAGATCATTGATTTATTTCAGGATTGAACTAATCTAAAGTACAAGTCATCAGATATGACAATTAGAAAATGTTTAGTACAAGAAGATTTAAAAAAATTAAAAATGTTTTACTTCAGAGGAAATATAACCAATTTTATTGTTTTATATATTTAATCAAAATATATAAAAAATGTATGTACCTTATTTATTTTTTTTTATTCATGCATTTATAGAAAAGGAAATAAATGTTTATTTTACTTTGACCTTCGTGAAAAATTCATTTTCATAGTTAAGAACACAATATTTATTCTCGCTGATAGTGTTAGGCTGTTGAAGTAAAACAAATGCCGATAGAGAAAAAATTTTACTCGTTTTATTTTTCCTCTGACCATTCATAAACTACCAAAAAATACGATATTTCAAGGTTTTTTTAAATATGATTTTTAACTTGCATTGAAAACTAGTCATTTCACCTTTAAAGCAAGAAAAAAACGATTTTTAAAAATTTTTGAACTAAGAAGCGACTTTTCAACAATAAGCTTAATTTTCATTCATAAATAAATTTTCATTAAAAATATAAATGATAAAAAAAATATTTTTAAACACAAGATATGTACCCAAAAATGTAATTTTCAACTAAAAAGATGATTGTATGACAGATGAGATTAATTTACTACCAAAAATCACAAATTAAAAAAAAAAACAATATTTTTCAACCCAAGAGATAAACTTTCTACCAAATAGTTAATTTTTTATGTAGAAAAGATCATGTTTCAAAGAAATTAATTTTGAACCAAAAAATTTTTACAAAGTAGTTAAATGTCAAACCTTAGTGATTAATCTTCGACAACAAAAAAAAGAGTTTTTCCAAAGCTGTTCAACTTTTAACCAAATGGTTGAATTTTGAATTCAAAGGCGATGATTTTTTAACAAAATTCTTGTATGTTCAACAAAATAATTAAATTTTCAACCAAATAGTTGAATTCAATAAGAAGTCACAACAAAAATATAATTTTGTTATCCAAATTTCTTTTTCAAAAACGTTGTTTACAAAGCAGTTAAAATCTTTTTTGGTTAAAATATCGTCAATTACACTTTTTCTTGAGAATTCTACTTTTTGATTCAGAATTCAACTACCTGGTTGAAAATTGAAGTACTTTGTTAAATATTAATGTTTTTGTGAATATTCATCATTGTAGTTGAAAACTCATTTTTGAAGTGGAAAATTTAACCAGTTTTTTTTTAACAAAAAATATAACTATTCCATTATTGATTGAAATTTTCTATTTTTATTTGAAAATTGAATTATTTGGTGAAAACTTCATGCATTTTGTTGAGGATTTAACTATTTAAAAAAATTCATCCTTTAGGCTTAAAAATTACAAAATTTGTTAGAAATTTGAAGTATGTAGTTTAAAATTAACCTTTTTGGTAACAATTTCTCACTGTCAAACAAGAAATTTAATTGTTTTGTAGAAAATACGCCTCATTGGCTTAAAATGTGATATCTTCATATAGAACATCTTTTTGGTAAAAAATGAAACTATTAAAAAAAATTTCTTTGAGTAAAATTCTGGTATTTTTATTAAAATTCGTCTTTTTGGGCAGAAAATTAATCTACTTTTTCAAAAATTCATCTTCTTAGCAATGGATTGAACTATTTTTGCATAAATTAGCATAAATAGCATGTATGTTGTTTTTTTAGAGGAAATTAGGCGATACGTATTTTTTCGATTTGCAAACAATTTTTTTTTTAAATTACGCGTATTTGAATCTTGTGCTTTGTTTTTCAAAAAACCTTAAAATTCATTTCTTTGAATCTCTATAACTTTTGATCTAATTGAAATGTTTATTATTATTATCAAGAATATATTCTTTATAATTTTCTTCAAATTTGAAAAACATGAAAAAATATATTTTCTGGAAAACCCCACCTTCTATATTCTTCCAAATATATTCGAAAACTATTAAAAATTTCGCAAAAGAATAAGTGATATTTTTTATACGAATGTCTTAGATGTGCAAACTTTTATCTTAACATCTTTATTATCAAAATACAAGTTAACAAACAAATTGGCAAAAAATGTAGAGGTGCGATTTTTGAGAGATTTGATTTTTAATATTTTCAGAAAAACCCGATGTTTTTTCTTTAAAATTCGTCTTTTTGTGTAGAAAATTCATCTTTTTTCCGAAAAATCATTATTTTGATTGAGGATTCAGTTGCTTTTTAAATTTTTATTTTTATGTTTAATAAATCTGGTTGAAAATGGGCGTTTTATGTTTAAAATTATTTTTTATACACTGAAAATTTAACTATTTCACTTATTTTTTGATTTTTTGAATTTAACTGTTTGGTTAAATATTGAACCATTTTGGAAAAAAGTTTATTTTTTTTTGTAGAAAATTCATGTATTTGATTGTAATTTGACTTTTTAATGAATTTGACAGGTAGAAAATTCGCTTTTTTGTTGAAACCGTAACTATTCCATTTTGGATTGATTTTTTTATTGAACTTTTTGGTTGAAAATTCAACTACTTATTTGAAAAATTAACTAAAAAAAATCAACTATTTTGTTTGAGGATTCAACTTTTTTGTTCAAAGTTAGTATTTTTTTCTTTCATTTTACAAATGTTGTATAGAGAATTAAAATGATTTCTTGGTGGAAATATCAATTGTTAAAATTATTTCAACCAAAAATGTAATTATAAAATTTTACATTGATAAATCTTAAATTGTTATCATTTCTACAATGTGTTTTCCTAGGAGTTTTACAAATGACCCAATTGGTCTTGAGGAAGAGCGGCAACAGTGGTATCGAGATTATCGTGACACGGCAATTAAAAAAAATCTCTTTCTGATTGTTTAAACAAAGTTAAGATAAAGTAAAAATTGTGTGCCTGGAATAAGAATCAGATTGAAAAAATATGTCATTCAATGTCTGAAGTAGGTTATTTTCATTTCATATAGCTTCTTTCCTTATGCAAAATTTACTTTGAAGTCCCTTTAAATAAAAATTGAGAAAATTTAAATAATTAATAATTAAATTGTACAGATTCCATTCGTGGCCAGTAAAGATTAAAAGAATAAGAAGGTTATATAGCAACATTATAAAGAAGAATTCTAAACATTTTTATTATATATATATATTAATTTTCCCTGAATTAAAAACATTGCCTTCTGACTGTTTGAACAAAAGTTAAGAAAAATAAAAATTGCTTACAATTTAAATATTCAAAAAATACACAAAAACATATTTTAAAAAAATAAATAAAAAAATAAAAAAAAAATAATAAAAAATAAAAACATTCAAAACAGAAATATAATATTCTCATTAGCGACGTGGACTTGACAGTGCCATTTTGCCAAATGAAAAAATCTATTATTCTATAATTGGGTTGAATATTTAAAAATAGACAGGGACAGATTTTTCCTTTTGTAATTTGTCTTTCTACAAATTCAGATTTTCTAAATATTTTGTAATAATTTTTTTTCTTATTTGTTATAATAATCTCATAATACAAACAGTGTTTATCATTATTACTGTTATTAATAATTTGAGACAAAAATGTTTGTGTACATACGCGTATATCTTGTAGCGAATACCGGTGAGCTCTGAGACAGCTAAATTGTAAAATCTAAAATAAACAACCTCCGTCAACCCCCTCTCTTTTGAACAAAAGACAAAGCTGTGTAATTAAATTCTGACTCGTATATAAGTGAAAATTTTCCAAAAATTTATAGGGTACTGTTCTCAAAAATTTTCATACCTTAGTTTTCAATAAAATTGTTGTTCGCTGTAGCTATTTTGCGGAAATGAAGATCATCACTCTTTCCCTTACCTGCATGGGTCTCATCGCTTTTACCCGTAAGTGTGGTATAATATAAGTAATATTAACATTGGGACAGCTGCTAATTATTTTTTAATTCTCCTCCTCATTAATATTATTATAAGTGCAATCCTCAATTTTCTGTTTATTTTCCCCTTTTTAATAAGATCTTCCGTTAAAACTCTTTGTACACAAATTTCTCTAAAGTTAGCCCCTGATTCAGGGAATAAAAATGTATGGAAAATCATACAATTCAACCTTGACAACATTTCATATTATTAAATTGTTTATTTATTTATGCAGAAGTCATCATTTTATAATCTTGCGTTGAAATAATTGAAAAATCTCGAATAGTCCAGAAATGCAAGACGTGGAAAATAGAAAAGTTTGATAAAAGAACGCGATTTTGTAGCGATGAGAATGCAATGCAATAAAGTGAAACTTGTAAATACGAAAAGGCCACGACAAAATAGAATGATTAGAATTATTTAAGCATTTGATCTGTTTTACCTTTACTTTTCATAACGGTAAAAATAATAATATAAATAACAAAAAGGGGTATTAAATAAATCAGTAAAAATTGCACTACTTTTTTAGATGTAGATAAATTATTGTTCAAAGTTTACTTTATAACAAGAAAAAAAAGTATTATCAGTTTGTTTTAAAACTCTTATAAATATAAATTTTATGAGATTCTTCAGAAAATTAGATTTTGCAAAATTAAAAAAATTATTTTACAGGATTTTACAAAATACTAGGAATAATTCGAGCCTTTTTGAGATATATTGAGGACTTCTAGAAGCTGGTAGAAGTTTGGAAGAAATAAAAAATATTTGATACATTTTCGGAAATGCTTCCAAGTTTTTAAAAACCTTTAAAAATTACTTTATATCTTCTAAAGTTTTGGTTTGAAATCTTTTTAAAAAATCTGCATTTTTTAATTATCTTTTACAGCTAAATTTTTTTCTATGTCTTCAGATCGTTTAAATATGTCTACTCTTTTTTATTTTACTCTTTCGAAATTTAGGGAAATCTTTTGGAATGATTTTCAATTTTCGCTTAAAGCTAATTTATTAAAATAAAATTCGTTAAAAAATTTCCCATAAAAGAAAATTCTGTTTCAATGCTTTCAAAAAGTTTAAATTTTCTAATACTTTAAATTATTTCAATTTTTAATGAAATTTTTTTGTCAATTCTGCACATAGAAAAAATTACCTAAAAAAACCTTTTATTTCTTTTTTGTAAATTTTAGAAATCTTTTGAATGTTTAAATTTTTTTAATATTCTCTTAAAATTAATTTTTCAAAATAAACAATCATTTTAATTTCTTTTAGGAAAATAAAGAATACTTTTCATTTTCTTGATACTTTACAACATTCCTATAGTATCTAATGAGTTTTTATTATTTGTGAATCACTTTTAAAACTTTTTAGTGTCTTTTGAACTTAATCAAATTTTTTTCTAAAATCATGTATATCGCGAAATTTTGCTTTATATTATTTTACATTCTTTTTGCAAATTTGAGGAAATAATTTTAAAAATTGTAATCTTTTTCATTTTTCTATTATAATTAATTAATTAATTAATCATTTGAAGTTTTAACATGAATCTAGAGAATATGCTTTCATTTTCTTGACGCCCTGCAAGATTAAGTTTATCTAAATAAATGTTAAATGTTAAAAATGTTAAAGTCTTCCATTTTCTTTTACTACATATTTTGAAATCTTTAAAGCTTAAAATTATTCTTATAAAATTAATCCTAAACCATTACAAATTTTCTCAGAAATCTATATATAATCTAATCAACATTTTCATCACACCCCTCACCGCAGTTACGTAACATTTTTGGTATTATGTTTAAAAACATTACTAACATTTTTGAAATTACTAACAAGAAAAAAATTATTATCAGTTCGTTTTAAAACTCATATAAATATAAATTTTTTAAGATTCTTCAGAAAATTAGATTTCGCAAAATTAAAAAAATTATTTTACAGAATTTTACAAAATACTAGGAATAATTTGAGCCTTTTTGAGATATATTGAGGACTTCTAGAAATTTGGAAGAAATAAACAATATTTGATAAATTTTCGGAAATGCTCCCAAGTTTTTAAAAACCTTTAAAAATTATTTTATAGCTTCTAAAGTTTTGGTTTGAAATCTTTTTAAAAAATCTGCATTTTTTAAATTATCTTTTACAGTTAAATTTTATTTCTATCTCTGCAAATCTTTTAAATATGTCTACTCTCTTTATTTTACTAGTTCGAAATTTAAGGAAATCTTTTGGAATGATTTTCAATTTTCGCTTAAAGTTAATTTATTAAAATAAAATTCGTTAAAAAATTTCCCATAAAAGAACATTCTTTTTCAATGCTTTCAAAAATTTTTAATTTTCTAATACTTTTAAATTGTTTCAATTTCTAATGAATTTTTTTTGTCAATTCTGCACATAGAAAAAATTACCTAAAAAAACCTTTTAGTTCTTTTTTGTAAATTTTAGAAATATTTTGAATGTTTATATTATTTTAATATTCTCTTAAAATTAATTTTCCAAAATAAAAAGTCATTTTAATTTCTTTTAGGAAAATAAAGAATACTTTTCATTTTCTTGATACTTTACAACGTTCCTATAATATCTAATGAGTTTTTATTATTTTCGAATCATTTTAAAACTTTTAAGTATCTCTTAAACTTAATCAAATTTTTTCTAAAATCATGTATTATCGCGAAATTTTTTTTTATATTCTTTTACATTTTTTTTTGCAAATTCGAGGAAATAATTTAAAAAATTGTAATTTTTTCATATTTCTCTTATAATTAATTAATTCATAAATCATTCGAAGTTTTACCATGAATCTAGAGAATATTTTTTCATTCTCTTGACGCCCTGTAAGATTAAGTTTATCTAAAAAAGTGTTACATTTTCTTTTCCTACATATTTTTAAATCTTTAAAGCTTAAAATTATTCTTTTAAAATTAATCCTAATCCATTACAAATTTTCTCAGAAATCTGGAAATCTTGTTTAAAAGTAAAAGTTTAGGGTTTTCCAGAAAATCTTCATTTAACGTTTATACTTTTTGCAATTTTTTTTGTGTCCATTTTTCCAATACAAGGAGGACATCTATCAGTTTCTTGTAAAACATTTCAGGATGCGCAAACTTCTATCTTTTTATTACTAGACTGTTACATGCGCACGCAAGCGCGCGCTAACTTTTGTTCTGATTTTTATCATTTACCCAATTTTTAATAACTATTTATTTGTTAAAATGTTCTGAGCACTTCTATTCTTGCTGAAATTAAATTCTTAAAGAACGAATTCAGTGAATCCATGTAAAGTAAAAGTTACGAGTACAATTATTAGGGAGCGTTCACATATTAGACAATGTTATTTTGCACCCTTTAACCCCCCCCCTCCCTAACTGCAATTACGTCACATTATTTTGCATTAGTTTTAAAATCTTAATAAACGTCCTCTAAATAACAATTTTTTTTTTTAATGAAGTGCGGTATAGAAATAAATAAAACAATATTTTCATGTAACACAACAATGTTTTAAAAATATTTTTGTAGTAACACAAATATTGACATTACATAAAAGGAAAGCAGTGTTAGAAGTTTTTTTTAGAATTATATAAATATAAATTTTATATTTTTCATTAGAAAATTAGAAAAGATTTTTTAAAATATGTATTATATTATATATTATATTCAAAACATCATTAACATTTCGAAAAACTATAGAATTGTAATAGAAATAGATAATTTAAAATTCTGAAAAGAATTGATCAACTAATAATAACTTAATCTGTTCATAACATAAAAAGAATTAGACTATAATTTTCATTCAAAAATTGAAATAATTCTCCCTCTAAATTTTTTTTTCATTTTCACTTTCATTTCTGAAAATTTGATTGCTTGGCAACTTTTGATACTTATCCGAGAAAAAAATTAAAATATATTTAGAATCTCATTTAGCAACATCATAAGCATCATAAAAATTCATATAATTATAATAGAAGTGCTTAAAAGAAATAAGAAACTTCTATACTACAGTTATTAGCTAATATTTAATTACACGATCTGAAATTATATAATCAATTTATCAACTGATAATGGATTAAACAGTTCATAACAGAAAAAGCCTCAAACAATTATTGTCTTTGAAACAATCAAATTATTTTTACTTTATATCTATTTTTTAACACATGTACATATAATTTTGAAGATTCAATTCAGATACATATTTCACGACATCATAAATATTTCAAAAAATTATATAATTTTGATAGGCAAAGATTAAATATTAATAAGCTTCTATTAAACCAGTTATATCCATTATTCAAACGAAAATTAAAGTTTAATCTTCATGTAATTTCATATTGTAAAACAATTAATCAGCCAATAATTAATTAATCCGTTATTATAACCTAAATAGCATTAAAGAATTATTTGCATTAAATCTTTTAAATAGCTTTTACTTTGTCTTTTTCTGAAAATTTGAATGATTAATAACCTTTGAAACTATTAAAAAAAATATATATGTTCATATCATTTCGAAATCAGAATTCAGATGCTAATTTCACAACATAGCAAAAATACTCACAAATAATATAATTTAAATAGATGTACTTTAAAAATGAATAAACTTTTATTACACAAATTATAGCAAATATTCAATTACAAAATCTTTTAGTAATTTATCGATTTATTAACTTAATTAAAGAAATTAAAATTTAATCTTCATGTAAATTAATATTGTGAAAAAATGTATGAAACAATTTTTTTTATTTTACTTTCTTTTAAATTCAAACATTTCTTTTTTAATATTTGGATTTACTAATAATCTTTTGTAATTGTACCAGGAAATTTAATTTGTATTACATATAATCAATTAATAATTAATCAATCATTTGAAAACATAAAAAGAATTAAACAATTATTTTAATTGAAATATTCGGATAATTTTTACATTACATTAAAAAAATTTTATTTCGTTACTTAATATTTAAATCAATAATTAACTTTTATAAAAATTTTAGAAAAAATTAAAACGTATGCATATATAATTTTGAAATTTGAATTCAGAGAACCATTTCGTACCGCCGAAAATATTAAAAAAATTATATAATTATAACTGATTAAAATAAAGATATTTAAAGTAGAAACAAACTTTTAATATACAAATTCTAGCCGACATTCAATCACATATCCTTAAAGTAAATAATCAAATAATGTAAGCTAATTAAAAGCAATTAAAATTTAATCATTTCGTAATTTAATATTGTTAAAAAAGTATACGTCTAACAATAATTAATTGATCCGTTTAGAACATAAGAAGCATGAATAATTATATTCATTGAATCATTCTATTAAATTTTACTTTATAATTTTATAAAAATTGTAATTAATAATAAACTTTTAACCTTTTTTTAGAAAATTTTAAACATATGTACAGATAATTTTGAAAATTGTATCCAGAGACTCATTTCGCAAAATCAGCAACATTTGGAAAATGACATAACTGAAATGTAGGTATTTTAAATATAAATAAACTTTAATTATACAAACTATAGAAAATATTCAATTACACAACCTTCAAGTTGATTCTCGATTTATGCACTTAATTAACAAAATTTAATTTAATCTTTACGTGAATTAATATTGTGAACAAAATGTCTGAGCTAATAAATAATTAATCTGTTCATTACATAAAAGGCATTCAATTATCACTTTCATTCCAACATTGAATTAACTCTTATCTACATCTTTTTAAAAATTTGAAATTTCATTTATAAAATTTTTATTTATTATCGACTTTTAATTATAATTTAAGAAAAAAAAATATTTACATATAATTTTGAAAATTGAATGAAGAGATTCATCTCTGCTTATTAAATTTATAGAAAATGCAAGTTAAAATTTTACGATGCAAACTCCGGACATTTGCGCCTGCAGACTTCAGCGCCGCTAAACTGATTTTACAGACTCTACAATTCTTACACTCAAAAGGTATGAAGAAGTAGGTCTATCATGACATTGTGAAGCAATCATCCAGGAATTCTAATAGCTTCTAAATTGTCTTTGACATCAATCAACTTAATATTTCATTAATTTATTCATGGATATGCATACGTCTACTGTTATCAACTGTAGAAAAAACCTACAACAGATAAGCAAGAACTCGCTTGTACCATACCAACATGGCGCAAAGCATGTAGCAACCAGTGCTCGTAAATCGTAATTAGTGCCCCGAACTCTTCTACGCATACGTCGCGCTCGGTCTTTGATTCGTTGCTGTTCGCGCGCAATTTGAAATGCTAAAAAATAACATTTTTATTGTTTATT
>JAWWLR010000155.1:64250072-64260502 GCA_035041075.1 Acraspis erinacei | reverse complement strand
AGCTCCTCTTCCAAATCATCAAGATAGGTTATTTATATTCGATAGGCATCAAAAATCGATGACAGACCATCGAATTAAAATTGGGTGCAAAAATATAAACTATTCGTATCTTTTAATATATATTATCTTCTAATATAAAATTCTATGCAATTTACTATGTATAATATAATTCTTAATCCCTAAAGATTTAAAAAATTACCTTGGTCACAGTGCCGCCCCCAAAAAGTTGCCGCCCTAGGCTATAGCCTTTTCAGCCTCTATATCAAATACGGCACTGCTGTAATATCTTTGTAAATCATATTATTATTATAAGTTGATTATTTCATTAAATAGTAATTAAATATAAAAACTATTTTCTAAATACTCTTGTATAGAAAAAATTAGTTTTTACGAAGATATTAGCAAAATAGAGCAAAAGTGGTTCGAATCCCATGAATTTGGTCCGTTTTTTTCCCATCTGGAGTCGACAAAGTGAAGTTAGCTGGTGATTGAGGTGAAAATACCTAATTGAAGTCATCGAAGAGAGGACGTCAGATCAACAAAAAAGGGGGTTTCTGTAATCGCTGTTGACACTGTGGGCATATATGCATATACTTTGTGATATGACATATTATGTTCCATTACATATATTGTGCTGCGTAGAACAGAAAATCCTTGGGCAGTAATCTTTTTTCATATGAGGATCATTAATTATAATTTTAGAAGGCTTGAAAATTGTACAATTAATGCGCAGCCCCTGTTCTTATACGAAAATATTATACACGTAATATATTTGACACAAATTATACTCTATCCTGATTATCTTTTTCTTACAAAAAATATTTTATATGCAGCATTTATACTACCCACAATCAAATATTACTAAATTTTTCCTATACACAAAATATTTTCTATACAGAAAATGTCCTATACACAATTAAAAAGTAATTATGTTATTCTGAAAATATTATCGCAAATGAAGTGTCTCGTCATATCCCGAATTTCGGGGTGACTAGTTCAGTATTTTTCATGAGCTTGGCTAGCCGTCTCGAATTTTAGGGATGAATAGGTCCTTTAGGCATGACGCGACAGAAACACAAGTTTAAAAATGTTGGAATGAATAGTTTCATGTTCAGAAATAAAAAAATAGTGGATAACTCTATTGTTCTTACTCTATGGAAAATATTCTGAGTGAAGATATTCAATACAGAAATATTATACATGAAAATATTATGTTTAGCAACAGACAAGTAACCAATGAGTAACTCTATCATCTCTTAAGTCTATAAAAATCATATAACAGTTCTATAATACTACCGTCTTGATGAAGAAAGTGCACAACTGCAATTTTATAAGAAAAAATTTTATATCGTCGTATTTTTTAGAAAAAGACGAATTTAACGACATTAACCATTTTTAAAAATTGTATTTAAATCTTGAGATAATTAGGTCTCGATTAGCATACCTATGTCGATATTCGATAATTCCTGACAAAGAAACAATACAGCTGCTCAAGAGTGTAGCATATCTTCACGAATTTCAGGATTCGGGACTATGCTGCACCGTGCTAAATACTCAGATCCTGATAAAAAATACATCTGCGCAGATGGGTGTCCGCTGATCCTTCAATAAAAAGCATCTCTACCATATTTATTTTTCGAGAAACATTAACTCTAGTTGATTAATAATATAATTATTATTATTAATAGCCTAAAATAATGATGCAATGTTATGTAATATTTAAACCTCTTTATGTTTACGAAAATTGTCGGCATGGAATTTGTAATTAAACTTAACATTTCATTGTCAGCATTTACATTTATTATCAATCCTATATCGCGTGCAATTAAAGTAAATAAATTCCAGTCTTGAACTAGAATTAAAGATGAAAACGAATGAAGAAACTAGGATTGAAATTCGACATCAGTAAACTTTGCATTTTAAAGCTGCTAATCATAATAAATTGTTGTCAAAGGATGATTTTTAAACTCTGAACTTCGTGTCGAGTTTGACATAGATAGCATGAGATATTTTAAGTTTATAAAACAAATCAATTGCAATGGTTTCTTTTCTGGAATTAAAAAACTATATTCTTTGAAAATATATTTTTTAAATATGTGTGAAATTTGTTATTTTAATATCATTTTATATTTATCGTTCTCTAACTAAAGACAACTAAAACGGGTTATGGACCTTTCGTTTTTTCCAGACCTAATGTCGTGGTCAAAACTCGAGGCCCCTCACTTCTTTTGATTCTAGCTGGCTAAAAAAATCTTTGAGTTATTTAATAAAAAGCATCTCAAAGCTTAAAGTCTTGCAAATTCAATGATATAATTATTTTAATCCTAAAGGTCTTTATCAACAGTTAGAGGATTAAAAAAATCCCAAATAACGGGGGTTTTCGACCTCCTTTTTTAAACATTTACTTTCACCGGTTTCTGTATAAAGCGGCCGACGTTAGGAAAATTCTGAAAAAATTGATAAATATTCCCTTAACTTTCTCTCATGCAATGAATTTTTTAAAATTATGAAACATTTAGTAATTTACTTTTTACGGGGTTTTATTTCCAAAAATATTTTCCAACACTTTTTAAAGTCAGAAATATTCAAAATAATATTTCTGACGTAAAAATGGTGTAATAATAAATTTAATTGTCGCATTGCATTCGCGCATCACAAAATTCCCCTTTTTACCAGTTAAATGTGTTCCTATCTTTATTCGTTCAAGATCAGGTGTTTGTAAATTAATCGCATCTTTTTTATAAGGTGCGAGCAGTTCAAACTCCCATTGCCCAAATATATTTTAGCGTTGGACATTTTCGGGTTAGGAGCCTAAAATGTATATATCACGAAAAAAGTTCTATATCTCAAGAGCTAACTTCATTAAAAGATAATTAATCAAGGATATTAAAGAAATAAAAATAAGTATTTCAATTACTGAAGCACAGTAATTTTTTTAAATTAGGCAAAAAGAATTTATTTTATTTTAAAATATCTTTGCTTCTTTTATTTGTTTGTAATGTCTTGGAAATTTAATGATTCATTTCAAAATTGAGAAACTATGATTTTCTTTAATATAAGTTTCAATATGATTAAAATTCAACTAACTGTAAAATGTATATTTAGTTTTAACATGGAATCACTTGCAAATGTCCTTTTAACTTTATATAGAAATTATATTGAGATTGATTATACATATGTGCTTTATAAGAAATCTGAATTGCTTTAAAATTCAGATCCATTATCGATAATTTCGAAAACAAGAAAAGTTGTATTTTATATCAGAAAATGTGCTCTTTATTTTTAAGAGAATTTTTACCACACATGGAATTGAAATTTTTGTAGTTAATAAATCAATAATTTATAATCCTTTTAAAAAAGAGTTTTCTAATCTTCCTTCTCACTGAGAACTAAATTACGCCAAATATACTGTAAAAAATTATAAATTAACAAATGAAGCTTCATTAAGAAATTCAATTACCGATACCATAATCTTGTTAAATTCCGCAAAAAATTTTGTTTAACAGAACAGTTATACGAACTGGAACGAACAGTAAAATATATTCGAAATTTTCTCGGGACTTGTTATTTGGGACGCGAGTTGATTTTACGTTCTTCAGTGCAAATTCATTTTTCTGGTCTCAGAAAATAAGTGAAGTTGGGCGGAGTTTCTTTGGTGTCGACATGCCTGGCTAGGTACTCTTCTAAGTATATAAAGCTGGTATTTGATGCTCTGCGGTACAGTTTATATTTCATAATTACTACGATTCTTCTTTCACGGTAGAGAACTACAAAATTCTATCGAAATGAGTGGCAAGATCTTGGTAAGGTGCATAAAAAATATACAGTGCCAAATTTTCCTGGAAAATGAGTCAGCGACTCTTTTATTTTTCAAAAAGAAACCTTACAACTTTTGTAAATCACTAAATCTATCGGTATATTTTATTTTATTTTACAGAAAAAGAGAGTTTCATCTAAACTTGTCCAATTATTAAAACCGTGTGTGACGCATCATATAAAGTTATTCGTTTTTTCATAATTAATTAATGATATGCAATATATTTTTTCCAAAAGAAATATATATTTTAAAGTAAATAAAAATGCAGTAAGATTTATTTGGAAATTAAAGGAGTTGCCTTTTTGAGAATATTACCAATTTTGTATTTCCTGCTTTTCTAGTTGCAGTTTAGTTTGGCATTGTTGGTGCTGGCAGTTCTCTTGCAAGAAGAAATTGAAGCGTAAGTTTTTCAAAAAGATCTAAGAGTTAATAAATAAAAGTGTGAAATTATTCAAAGAAATCTTGCGATTTAAAAAACTTATTTGATTAATTCAATAGCGTTTTTAGTTTTCCTAACATTTATTGATTTTTTTCAGAAAGAAGGTCATAATCCATGTGCCCTACCACGTGAAGAATTTGAAGCACACCCACACAATTTACAAGATAATTCCACACCGTGAGAAAAAAACAGAAGAACATAGTTTCGACGATGGGAAAAATTACCAGTATCAAAAATGATAGTATCTTCAAACAACAGAAATCTAATTTTTATACCAAATATTTACACTATTAGTTGAAACAGAATCCAAAGAATAGTGAGCATTATCGTAGGAATCTAATCCATATGATGTAATTTGGTATTTTCGTTGTACCATTTCTATGTGAATGTATGTGTATGAAAAATATGATATGTATAATACAATAAGAAACATAAAAATGTATATAATGGAATAAAGTGTGCAGAGCACAATGCATTTATCAGTATACAAATAATTTCCTACCTCATTAAAATTAATTAACCGATTTTGTACTTCTAAAAAAATTATTTCATGAGAATATCTGTTATAATTGCAGTAGATATTGTATATGATACAAATAATCATAGTAGGAAAGTGAAAATTCGTACAATTTGTTTTTTAGTTAATTTTTTTTATTTGGGATTGGAATCCCTATCAAAGAATCAAAAATTACTATAATATATTCCGAGTACCTTACCATCTGGGCTCTGACATCTCTGCCACAATAATAAATTGATTGCAAATCCAATCACACATGTTACAATTATAGAAAAGAAATAAAGTATTTAGAAACCTTTTTAAAAACTTGTATAATTATTTTTAAAAGTAAATTTATTTCATGCTTTATGTTTCAGTTATAAAATAAATACTTTCCTAATCAAGTATTTTTTACGCATAAAAATCATTCTTTAACAATTTGGAGTCTATTGTATATTGTCATTGTTAAAGATCTTTTAAAATATTTTAGAAGACATTTGACCTGTTCTTCCGCAGGCTTGAAAGGAGACTGATCATAATATTTCATTGCAAAGCCTAAGTCATTCTGCAAGAAGAATAAAATTAGGTTTCCACGCCCCCCGACAAGAACTCGACATGCACAATTCGAGAAAGCATTACACTTTCTCTGGGGAATTTTATTGAGGAAAAGGAAAAGAAGATCTTTTATTCACATTCTTGGTTACAACCTTCAATAATTTGGTATTGAACTCATCAATGATGTCCAGAAAAAAATAATATGATACTATAAGAAGGATGATGCCAAAAGAAGTTTCTTCGTTTCCTTGCGGATAAGATAATTATTTTTGTGCTTAATTAGAAAAAGAATAATAATTTAGTGGCTTCGTAACGTACTTTTCATAAATTTAAGTTTTATGTTTTGAGCTAAAAACACCGCAAAAGAAGATTAGAAAATAGCTCGAATGAAGCTCGTAAAATAGGATTAAATATTAACGAAGAGTCTAGTCACTCAGCTCTTCCGTCGAATAACCCATACCAATAATTAAATCTATTAGATTTTTTACTGTGCTTTTTTATTGCTTTCCGTATAGCTTTTTTATTTCACGAACATTTGCAATAATTTTAAAAATTACACTATTGTAATGTATTATCTAAAATCGTTGAATTAAATATTCTTATTTTCAATCACTCCTGTGACATATTAATGATTTTTATATAGAATAATAATGAAACTTAAATTTTTTCTGAAGGAAGATCTACTTACTTCGCTCCACTGGGAATCGAACCACAGACCTTTAGATTTCCGGTCAGGTGCTTTTCCAATAAAGCTATTAGAGAAATCGTTCTTTATTCTTCATTGAGATCCTTTTTAAAAAATACACGCTATCTCAAGTAATGTCAAGAAAGGCGAATCCTTTTTCAAAAATACACACTGTCGCAGGCCAGGTGTTACATTTATGATGTGAGTAATTTTAAGGGAATCTGTATTATCATCAGAGGTAGTTACCATCGGTCAGTCTAGAAATCATTCCACAATCCGTGAAAATAGAAATGAATACCATCGATCAAGTTAACTCTTCAAAAAACAGAAAATACTTAAAGTAATTACTGACTATATGGAAAATAAATTTTTAAAATTTTAAGATAACATTTTGTTTCCGAAAAAAGATCTACTCACTTCGCTCCATCGGAAGTTCTGTGGTTCGGTTCCCAGTAGAGCGAAGTGAGTAGATCTTATTGCAGAAAAAAATTTAATTTAGAAATTAAAAAAAATTATTTTTCATCTAATCAGTAATGACGATGAGTATTTTCTGTTATTTGAAGAGTTAACTTGATCGAAAGTATTTATTTCTATTTCCACGGATTTTGGAATGATAACTACACTAATCGATGGTAACTACCTCTGAGGATAATACATGTTTCCTTGAAATAATTCACCTAATAATCAACTATATGCCGTATTGAAAATGATGGGGGAAGACTTGCGTCTAGTTAGGGCATTGTCTAGACCGTCAAATCTTGACGGTTTTTTCGGATCATAGTCGGGCGCTCACTAGCTTGTCATGTTCAAGCATTTTTATAAGTGTTTACGTAAAATGTTTTTTGCACATGTCCAAAAAGAGGCAGATTTTTTAAAATAACAAGGATCAAAAGTGAATATTAGAAAAATACATTTTTTCTCATCATCTAGTTAGTTCTTTCAGGCCCAAATCGTGTGTCGATTAGCCTTTCAGGACGAACATATTTTTCAGTGTCTTATTCAATTATTTGTTTACATTTCTATAAAGAGCCACGGTGTTTAAAAGTATCGAAATTGAAAAATGAAATTTTTTCTCATAATCTAGTCAGTTACTCGGGCCCTGATTGGATACTGGCTAGCCTATCAGAACCAAAAATTTGTCTATCTTTAGCATTAAAATATTTTTTGCACAATTCCCGAAATAATCAAGATACATAAAAGTATAAAAAATGAAAAATATATATTAAAGCAAAGAATTTCTTTTCTCGTCATCTAGATTCTAGACAGTATTAGAAATAATTTTGTATGTCAATCATCTAAAATAGATTTTCACAATACTGACTGGCTAGCGATAGATTTGTTCGTTGAGAGTAGCGTTAGCTTAGCTTGTCTAGACTAGCATTTGGCCACGCAAAAACGTCCCACTTCTACTCAGTGCCATAATAGGCTATCTAAATACACGTGATTCCTGAGTTTTTGTATTCCTATGTCAAAACCTTAAGGCTTCAAATGATAAGTCCCAAAAATGTAAGGCCCAGAATAAGGATCCGCACACTAAGTTTAGGCCATATAAGTCATAAGTTCATAAACACAAAAATATAAGTCTCAAAAGACATAAGACCCAAAATTTGAGTTCTAAAAGACACAAGGACGAAATATGACGTAAGGACGCGGATGGACGTATATATCTGACTAAATATATAAAGATTTCGGCCCGCGTCTATGAAACCATGAAAATAATTTCTAATTTTTAACAAAAATGTTTCGCAATCTCTATGTCATGTGGCTTGACGTCTTTAAAATATTTTTTGGATCTTTTCATGTCTCTAAAATGTCATCTGGACGTCTTCAAGACGTATGTTAAGAGACGTTTATATGACAACCTTAGAACTTGTGGGTCCACTGGGGGCTTGTAGTATCATCGAAAGTAAAAATATTTCAGACTATAGTTTTTGGGTGACAGTGAACCTGGTTTGACATTTTTTCTTTATTTCTTGGATAATTCGCGAGTCATGAAGCGCATCGTACCTTCTATTTCGCACAAGATAGCGAAAGTGCTTATCATCCGTAAACTATCAGAGATTCCTTCACGGCTACTTAACAAGAAATTGACAACTATAAACTCAACAAATGACAAAAAAGAGAGCATATAAACGAAGAGACAACGAAATCTCTTCAAACGCTCTTAGGACGTCGTTCTTATAACTCTGAAATTGTGTTTTAGGATTGCCAAAGTCAAATAAAAATGGTGCGAACAAGTATTTGTGATCGATATTAACATTTATTTTATTATAATAGTGATCGCTCATTAAATCCTGCAAGTTATTATTTGTTGCATTTTCCAATTATATATTCAATACACGGAGAAAATGTGTTCATTAAAACGTACCCTAATAGTTCGGTAAATGGAGGACATTAATGCATTTAGATATAGTTTACAATTATTGTAGGATTTAATACAAAACAGAACTAAAAATACTACAAAAGAGTTATGTAAAATCTGAAGTCCAAAAGTGAAAATTCTGATATGTAAGCAAGTCTCTCGTAAAAACTTTATCATTTTTAAGTTTCGGTTAATATTTTAGGACTTCAGAAAATATTCAAACATATAGATTAGTTTGCCTTTTATTCCTTAAATTCTAACCGAATTTAATTTAATAGACTTTATATGAATTCAATTTGTTAGTTTTTAAAGTTTAATTTTGCACAAATTTAAAATATTGAAAATTTAATAATTCCGAGTTTTAAGGTTACAATATTTATAATAAAAAAGTTATCCAATGATTTTATTTACTTCCTCTAAATTTAGAAACCCGTTTATTAATAAAACGTTAAAATGAGAAATTTCGATGAAACGGGGACCAGAAATTTTTTGTACGCCCTGACGTACTCGTAGTTTAACTTTATAGCCGAGATTTTTTCTCGATATTCTAAGTGTTAAGTTAGCCGCGAGGTTTAGTAGTTAGCAATCGATCGCGTTAAACTTAGATTAGGGGGTTCAAAACCCGCCACAGCGTTTTCGATTTTTAGAAGCGTTAATATTGTTAAAAGCGTGCAACTATATGTTATATATACTGTATTGAAAATTAATGTAATTGTTTAAGTTAAACTGCGCAAGGATGTGTGTAGTAGTAATTGACTTTCCACAGAATCTGGCTGTAGCAAGAATATTTTTTTTCGCTGGCACACGAAATTTTACATGACTGGGATGAAGAATTCACATATTTAGAGCGGTAGGCTTTGTTTTCATTGATTGAAGCTGTAACTAATAGTTCGACTCATTTTACCTAACTGGCAGGTAATCAACATCTCATTTTACCCAACTGTCGGCTAATCTTTATTATCTAGTTGTATTATTTCTTACTAAATTGCAAATTAATTATTAATGAATTTATATTAATATTTTATATTTTCATATCAAATATTACCCTATTTCATTTTAAATGACTGAAAGTGAAATTTTAATAAAATGTCGTAATGTCCTCCGTTTGCCGAACTAAGTTATGTAAAATTAAACAGACAAATATTCTCCGTGTACATTAGGAATTTGTAATATATAATAAAAGTATAGTACCATTTGTTTACAATTTCAGGCTACATAAGTTAAACTATAATAAATATAAATTGAAACGATTTAAATGAATTTAAATGAGCTTCTTATAAAATATTTTTAATATTTAAGTTGTAGATTTTTTTAAATATTGTATAGCATTCAGGAACAGGTTTTTTTATTTTCTTATCAGTAGTAGGGTATATAGATTCTAGCTCAATATTTTGCATTGCATTTATTTTTATATTTTTAAATTAGAAATTAGGTGGTCAATTAATAATATCAGTATTTTAAGATATGTAATTTTTTACATCTGATGTGTTGCAGAGAATAACAGCTCTAATAATTCTCCTTTTCGTACACATGACTCTGGGAGGAGACAGTAAGAAGGAACAGTATGTACATTCTTTCATAATTATTTTTCTATCTTCATATAGTTTTGAAATAATGAATGTCACAGTATCTTTAATTCTTATTTCAGAAAAGAGAAAATTAGAAATGAAGTATTATTTTATTATATTTAATAATCTACGTTTCTAGAAACTTTTTCTATTAGTTCAATGAGAAAGATTGTTAGTAAACTTGAGTTTGAGATATTATACAGTTTTCTTCAACATTAAGTTTTTCCCCATTTATGGAAATTCTTTTTCATTGATTTCCAAGCTATTAATTTTGCATTTTAGAATCTAATGAGTGAGTTTTAAAAAGCGCTATGCAAAAATTCAAAATGATTGATTTTTAATCACTTACTTTAAAAATTATAATATAAGAATGATTCAATTCTGAACAAAGTTTGGGATTATTTAACATTTAATGCTTCAAGTTTGAAGCCATTCATTCTTGAAGTTTCCAAATCCAAATCATAATTTACAGCGGTGAGAAGGACACTGTATTTTTTTACAGAAATCT
>JAWWLR010000155.1:63873266-63883707 GCA_035041075.1 Acraspis erinacei | reverse complement strand
ACCCCCCCCACCACAAACAGAACAGTATTTTATCCGAAAATTATTATAAAACAAGGGTAATTGGGTCATATTTAACAAAAATAGGGGAATATTAGGAAAATAAATTCTTTTAAATGAAACACTTATGTGGAATATGAAACATACTTTTTCAAAGGTAGTTGAATTTTTAACAAGAAAGTTTACTTTCAACCAAGGAAGATAACTTTTCTTCTATCATAAAAGATGACTTTTCAACCAAATGGTCAATTTGTTTTTAACAAAAAAGATTAAATTTCGACAAAAAACAGTTGAATTTTCGAAGCAAAAGGATGCATTTTCTAGAAGACAGTTGAGCCTTCAACCTAAAAAGTTGAATTATCAATCCGAAAATTTGAATTTTTAACAAAAAAGTTCATTATTTAACAGGAAAATACGAATTTTTCACAAAAACGTTTAATCTTTAACCAAAAAGATGAGTTTCCAACAGACAAGGCTAATTTTGTAACCCAAAATATGAATTTTCAACAAAATACATTAATTTTCTATGAAATAGATGAATTTTCAACTAAGAAAGGATAGATTTTCAACCGAAGAAAAGAATAGTTCGCTTCTCAAATAAAAGGATTAATTAAAAAAAACTTTTAGCAAAAAAATTACGGATTTTCAAATAGTGGAATACAACCAGAAAAAATAATTTTTAATTATAAACAAATTACATGAATTTTCTATAAAATAGTTGAAATTTTAACATAGAAAATTCTGTTTTACAACCAAAAATGCAATAGTTTGATTTTAAAATAAAAAACTTAATTTTTAACAAGAAGAAATAAATTTTGAAAAATAAATCAATTTTTCAAGTAGTTGAACTCAACCAGAAAAGACGATTTTTTTGGCAAAATAGTTAAAACCTCAACTAATAAAATGAATTATCAACAAACAAGATTAATTTTCTAACACAAGAAACGGATTTTCAATCAAATATATTATCACTTTACCAAATAGATGAATTTTAAATTTATACATTTTCAAATTAATAATTAATTAATTTTTGACAAAAAAAAATTAATTGAAAAAAAAACAAAGATTCAACTTACATTAAAATTTTCTACCACAAAAACTAATTTCCTACAAAAAATTTAATACTAAAATATTAAAGTAATTTTTAAACTTCTTAAGTTACAAATAGTATTAAACTATATCCTCTCCCCATTTGGTAACGCAATTTATGGACGGCTCCTTATTAATTAAGTTTATTTATTTAGACTCTTTCAAATTCGTATTTAAAATTCCAAAAATATTAATAGGTCAACCTTCCTATACAGTGTATATAATCATTAATTGAACTTTAATATTTTAAGGGACTATTGCAATTAAAAATGGTCGAAAATAAATTTACGAATATAAAAATGATGGGCAGTTTAAAACCCTGATTTCCATTTATAGTTTAATAAAACCTCATCTAACGAGAAAAACAGGCCTTAAAAACCCACCTAACTTCGATTTGTATATCCCTCAAGTTTCCTTACACAAACGCCCAAACTTTTGTTCTTTCTTCGAAACTTCCTTTGCAGTTTTCTAACTTTTTCACCAAATTTCAGTCCCAGCGTTACTCGATTTCAGAATAAAAGTCAAATATTGGTAGGGCTGAAGAACTTCACTAAGAGTTTCCAAACTTTCAGTTACATCCTTGATTATTAAAATTTCAAAAAGTTTGGCCTACACTGATTCCAATCCAAGTGCAGACTACTGAACTATTTTTAAAACACAATATTTTTACATTTCAAAATTATTTCAATACCTCGAATGCGTATAAAACTCGTTATATTGAAAACAAGTTTACGTAAAAGTATTAATGAGAATGCATATTATGAATTATTTTGCATATCTTTTGAGAGTTGAATGTATAATTCGTCAAAATAGGATGCAAAATCCATATTGTGTTTGCAAAAATTATATGTAAATAATAAATGGCAATTTGTTTTGAAATTAATAATATTCACATAATGCGATACTAATATATGAAACAATTAAAATAAAAACGCTATTTGGACAATATATTATTAACACCATGGTCTGGAGAGGATTTTAATGATTTAATTCAATTATTTAAACTCGTGGTGATATTCATATATACTAAAGGCAGGACTTCTTTTAAACTATAGATGTATGTACATTATACATCTAAAGCAGCTATAAAGCTTATGGACATCTATATTTTTGTCAGGGAATATATAAATGGAAGTAAGAGCAGGCATAAATAAAAATAAGTGGCAACAAAAATGGAAGTGTATGGTACATTCCCCCTGAAATGCAAGTCACATTTTATATGAGTGTCATATAACAAGAATTATAGGACATCTGTTCATATAAAAGCTGATATCTATCATAATAAAGTTATACTATATGCAATATACATGAACGCCGAAATATGCATAGCAATTAAAAGCCTTAACATTATTTTTTTAACTCTTCTGATGTTCCAACCATTAAAATCTAAGAAAAAACTGCCAGTCACTTTTGGAACTATTTTTTCTGGCCATTACGATCTACACATTTAATATTTTTTAGCTATAAATTTTGTATTTACGTTATACAAAACTCTTCTGAATGCTATCGATTTACAATTGAACATTATAATATTGAGAAAATTGGATAAGGCACCGGCACATAAAATACCGGAGATTCTGGCCCAAAACCAGGTTCAGAAAAATTTGCATGAACAAATTTATCTTTATTTCAGGAAAATTGACCTAAATTAAAAAGTTTAATATCTGATTTTCAATAATACGTCATTATTTCAGAAACTTAAGCTTAATTTCAAACCAATTTTGTATAAATTCATACAAAATTTTCTAAATTTATATTTTTAACAATTTGAAGGTGTAAAAATTTTAAGAATTCGCTGTTTTGTGTGGTCATATGTTAAAATATAAAATATTTCAGATAGGAAGCCTTACTAGTGAATGAATAAGTTTTTAATTTAAACTCTGTATATTTTATAAATTATGAATTTCTTTTACCTAAAAATTATCTCATAATACATGTTCTTTAGAACTATTTAATATTAAAGACCTAAGATTTTAAATTCTTTACTTTTTACGGTGATAATGCCAAGGAGTTTATTTGTGATCGTAAAAATTATCAATTTTTATCCGGTAAATCTATCCAATTATTTAAAATGCCACTAGATTTTAGGTTGAAATTTCTAGAAATTTCTGTGACTCATTCGAATTTTTAAAATCAAAATTATTATGTTTTGCTTCCACATTTATTTGAAATTTTGCAATCATTTAAAAATATTTTTCATTTTTATATAAACCATTGAAAATAACAAAAATGAAAAATTTTATATTATAATTTTCAAAATTAGATCATTTCATTTTGATGCCTTTAAGAGTAAGCTGTTTTATGATTTATCATTGCAAAATGATTAACTTAAAAGTACTTTCTTTTACTAAATTAAAGCTTGAAATTATACGTTGTTTAAATTGTACAGCTTCAAAGCGAAACATTAAACATTTAGAAAAGTTAAATTCAAACGCATTCAAAATTGAATAATTTAAATTGAAATTCTAGATGATTTGTCAAATATTTTTCCTGAACTTGGCTACTTGCTGCCAAATTTCTGTACTAGTTTATTCCCTTTTTCGTCTTCGGCAAGTTTTCAAGACTACTAGACCCAGTCTAAATTTTGAATGATTAAATAGGCATTCTAGGAGAAATGTGAAAAATGCACTATAATTTAACGCATTTTCTCGGTTTTTCTAACAGAGACGCCATCCTATATTTGCTGCCATGCTAATAAAAAATATATTTTGACCTTTAAAGGTTATAAATTTCCTTAATAGTAAAAATCATCGTACACCAGGCTAATATCATAATTCATCCTCGCTTTATATATTTTTCCCTGAAAACTTGGCCCTCAACCGCGCAATTATACATCATCTCTGAAGTTTCCCGTCACAACTCAATCGTATAAGAAATTTCAATAATGGAAATATTATATAAAAAGTGTTTGAAAATTCTGATTAAAGTGATGAATAAATGTAGATAATATCAACAGGCTAGTCGCATTTTATCAAGGAATAACTAATTCGACGAGAAGCGATTATTTCCTACGTCTGCTTCTAAAGCCAAATTCACACCTACACAGAAATATTGAGAGTTGCGCGCGCACATACACATGTTTCAGATGGTAGAGCAACGATCGCGAGAGCATGTCGTTTTGACGCATGGCATAACATCTGCTTCTGGCCAACTTGGTCTGACCTGCCATAATCAAAACCCATCGAAAATTGAAAAAAAAGAATTTTTTATAGTAAAGCAAATCCTGGATACACACCTACACAAATATGTCCTGGCAGGTGTGGAATCCTGGGGATTTCTTGTTTTACAGATTTCTAGCTTATATTTAAAAAAATTTTTTAGATTGTATTTGGTTTTTTGAAGCATATTTTACTTTGGGTATGACATATGATAATTATATTCGGACTAATATTTGAAAACGTATTTTATTAGAAGGATATCTGATCAGTATATCTGAGAACTTTGATTTTTTGGTATTAATATTCTTTGGCTTCAATGCGATTGAATGTGAGTTTCAAGATTTTGAAGTTTAATGAAATTTGACATTAACTATCTCTAGTTCAATGGTTTTTAAGGCATTTCATTTTGAAGTAATCTGATACAAATTATCAGTAGGTCTCATATTTGAGATTATAAATGTATGAAACTAAGTAAAGATATTTATTGAGGATGCGGTCTGGTAGTATATATATTTTTTTAATCTGCGTATGAACTTATTAAAAGCCAAACAGCCTAAGACTCTTTAGTGTCCAGGTTTGTAGACACTAGCTCTAATTACATGGTATTGAATACATACTTTACTCCAAAGAATCTAAATACAACCCCTAAGCTACAAATGATACTTAAAGGGAACTTTAAAACAATAATTTAGTTGTATTGGTCAGTTCTTAATACAAGTTGATCCACTTCTAAGTTCATCAAGTGACATATAACCCTGATGATTAAAAACAAGACCTCTCATCTAAATGCGGCTAAAATATCCAAACCTACGAAAAAAATTCATAAAACTCACCATGGTAATAAAGTGCCCCAGAAGCATTAAGAGGTGGAGGACTGGGTGCAGTTGCCCCAGCAGTGGGACTGTGCGGTCCCCAACATGTCTGAGTCTGTCTGTTATCCTCATCGCCAACGACATCGATTTCCTCCTCCTCAGGGTCACTCCTGTCCCTCTTCTCCTGGAGGTTCACATCCTCCACAACTCTCCTATCTCCATTGGCCTCTGCAGGAACCTCTTCCAAGGTCTCGCTATCATCCACCCTGTCCGGCCACGGGTACGCCTTCCACTTCTTTGCCATAAGACACCTCGGCATCCTGGTATCTAATTTCTAATTCCTCGTACAAGAAGACACGTCACGCGACACTCGTAGTGCATAGGCCCAGTGCAGCAACAGGAGCGGCAGCAACAGTAAGTCTAGCAACAGGATCGGTTTGACGCCGGCGTCTACGTCTTGCACGCTTGCCGCGGAACAGCAGCCTTCTCTGGCGACTCGTGGCCGGCTTACTCGACAGTCGAAACTGCGTCAGCGACAGCTGACTCGGGGAAATCGTCATCGGCACTGGACAGAGGGCCTACCCGGTGCCTCCGCAAACATTCCAAACTGATTGTTCACTTTTTATCTTGAATTATCCGGATTGAGACTAGGAGAGGACGATTCAGGCTCAGTCTGAATTAGCAGGGGCAGAGGTTGGTGCCTGATTATTCTTGCCTTAGTCGGATCCCTTGGATAAACTTAACTGCACTATTTTGACTAGAACTGATTGCGGGTTAACTTAGGCTAGAACTGACTAGAACTGATTAGAGGAAAGTTTTAGGAGAACTGAATAGGGCTCAATGGAATAGGTCCACAGTGACAACCCCTCTCAATAGCTGTCTCTGTCTTTCCGTTTCCTGGTCCCGTGGTGGCCCTCGCCAGGGACAGGGGTGGGCACGAATACGCGGAATGGGGCGCGACTGGTTGGCGGTGGCGCTCTCTCAGTACTCCGGACCCCAATGGTTGCCCCTTACTCCTCATCCCTCCACTGCGGCTCTGCACCCCCGTGAGTAGTTGTGGGGTTGGCGTTGGTAGTGGTGAGCTACAGACGGGAGGGTGAATCGAGGGTGTCGATCCCGCTGCGGGGGAGCCGATTGTATAGGTAGTGGAGTTTGCCGATGTTGGAGGAGATGGTGGGGTAACAGGGCAACTCTTGGGGAAGAACGATAGTGGGATAGCACACGTCTCTCTTCCACTCTGTACGCTGCTGTTCGCTCCCTACTTACAATAAGGGATGACGGGAGGAGGAGGTTTTGCATGAGAGGAACGAGGATATAGGGTGATTTCGAGAGAGGGAAAGAGATGGATAGAATACGGTTTGCCAGCACATGCGCAGGGGACAAGCATCGACCCGACCAGGCTAGGCAACACCTGGTAGTACCCCACGTGCCACTGTGGGGAGGCAACGCCACCCTGAATACGAGTATCGAATATCCCAGTGGCCTTAAGCTGAGTGTCTACTGACCCACGCCAACGATAGGATAGGATCGTCTTCCGGAGGCTTTCGATTCTGTTTCCCAGTCTGCTTGTGAAGAGATGATTCTTCTTAGTTATTTTTCTTCAGTTTCAGATGTCTTGCTTTATTCTTTCTTTTTGAAGATAACTTGAGCCTCATAATTATGAACCGATCAGAATAGAATGTAGATAATATCAGATTCATAAATTTGATATTACTTTGTCGAATAGAGTAGTGGTATAGTTTTTTGTCGATGAAATGGCAGTTTTTAATCGACTAGAACAAAACCAAAATAGTTTTTCTTTCTAACTGTGGAAAAATTCCTCTTGATTCAGCTGGGATTTGAACGAGACTTTCCGATTATCGGTATTGTGCTCTTACACATTAATCTGCGAAGGGGACCAAGATTCATTCTTTTTCACAGCCTCTTGTAAGCGAATTGGCAAATTCATTTTCGTTTTCGACTAGCCTAGTAATTTAGTAAACCTGGGCTCGAACCCCAACGGTGCTCGAGAGGCTATTCACAGTTCAAAAATAAAAAGCATTTTTGGTTTTAGACTAGTAGATCGAAAACTGTCATTCCATCGACAAAAAAGTACAACATTCAACCTAATTTATGCACACAATTTTTTACTAGATTTCGAAATGATTAATAGGATCAATATTTAAATAGTGACTAATGCTGAAATAGGGAGAAAGAGTCCGGGTGTTCCGAATCGTGATAAAGGGATACAGAAATGCGTTACTGCCAAGGGGAGACAACCCAAATGGACTGGAAATTTCGTCACAATACACAAAACTATTCGGGTGACTTTTAGCGACTTCTCGAGTACAAAGCATTCTTGAACATTATTTAAAAAATAGAAAACTTAGCACAGGCCTTGTATGAGAAAAACAAATTTCAATACAGTAGCTTTTTTAAAAGATATTCTTTTAACATTCATAAATTATTGATAGTGGGCACATCCAGAAGATAAATGATTTTGGGTTAAACAAATTTGTTGGAAAAAATCGAGTGAAAAATGTATGGGAATCAGCCAAGTTTATTATACTGAAGTAATAAATGTGTAACTCAGGATAATCCAAACAAACAAATTTTTTATTTCTTCAGAAATAGTTTTTCTTTTGGTACTTTTTTGGCATGAAAGTTATATTTTCTCCCTTTAGAAAAATGCCTGTAGAGGTGTTCGCAATAAAACAACATTGAAACAGTTGATGTTAAATTATTTAATATTATTGCAAAATATCAGGACGTGAACTACCACAAATTTTGTTACGCCTTATTCCATTTTATTCTTTAGACTTTGGGTATTGGGCCATCCTTTATAATCGTCCTTGACAGCCTTGAGGAGGTCATGATTGCGGATTCACTCTGATTGAGCACTCGATCGATCCCTGCTTTCTCAAGAGGCAAGGCAAGCCTTACTTCGATTGAGTTTACTTACGAACGCCACATTATTTACTGTTATAAGGAACTGATGCCCGTATTGAGGATCGGATTTAAAGACCCGCAGTGCGATAGAGACGGTGATTCTGAACGAGATCTTGCCCCTCTGACACCCTTCCTATCAATCAGACTCTACTTATCGATTTCGCTGATGAGTCCAATTACCTTTCACTTTAAATATTACCACAATTCTTTCGCCTTCTAATAAAGATCCAATATGAAAAAAAACCACTGGTAGACACGATGTAATGCTCCCTACTAAACAAATTTCCCATGCGATCCCGATAAGAGCCCAAATAATATTCCACTAATATAACGGGTATGAGCGAAATCGGGACTATAAAACAAATTTTTCTTTAAAACATTCACGAGTCCGGATATGGACAAAAGTACTAAATTGCAAAAAAGGTTCAAAATTTTTCTTTATTCAGTGAGACTTTTCTAGGGTAAAAATTCTACTGTTTTCAAATGTATTTCAATTACTTGTAGGAATTACATATATACGCCAAAAAAGTACTGCTGAAGCAGGACTAAAGTACCAAAATAGTTTAAAGTTTGTCCAATTTCAGAATAATTTTTTTGGAACCTAATTCCAATGAATACTGATGTGAGTTTTGACTTAAACCTTTAAGGCCGGAGTTTTTTTGCATGCACACACAGTGCTTTATGAATTTATAATCAAGAAATGCAACAATATTTGTATTGTTTCAAATTTTGTGCAGATAAAAGAAAAAATTCTCTTACCTACGTTTAAAAAATCGGAAATATATTCATTTTTTTGCACAGTTATGGATTTTTAAACGCGTTTTTGGGAACTAAAGTTCCCGGTGGATCTTAAAGTGGGTTTAAAAAATTGTTTAAACTTAAAATTTTCTTAAAATTGGTCTTAAAATAAAAAACTTCCCTTGGTCATAACTTAGGAATTGCATAAAATTTTCGAGAGATATAAAGTGGAAATTTTCTAGCTTTTGAAATTTCTTGGGGCAAAAATTTGGACTAATAAAAATTAAACAAACTACGAAGTATATAATTTGTACGGCTTTTTCCCTGTATTAGCAATACATTTAGGGACATTATTCCTATGAGTCATTATATAAATTTAAAAAATATTACTTGGACAGTTGCTGCGATGATAGCGGAACCGTAGGATGGTCCAAAAATACAATTTTTTTGTCTATGTCTCATCCCCTATTTATTCACAATATATGCACATAATTGCTCAATTTTTCATAAAGAAAAAAGTTAAACCGTGGTTAGACGTTTAAACGCTAAAAAGTGTTAATTATTTGTTTTTGTAGAAATGTCAAATGAGTTACACGAAAACAACAATGTTATGACAATAAAAATATGGCAGGAATCAATGAAAATAGTGTTACCATAATTTATGGAATTGTAAGTGAGAAAACCACTCTTCATTTGAAGTTGAAATTGATCATGTGTTTTCTTAAACACGTTAGATATTTTCAGCTTTGAATGATTAAAAATGAACATCTGAAATTTAAAATCTGTGCCGGCTACGAATATATAGTTATATCTTGTTAATTTTTGTGTGTTTAGTAACTCCTAAGATACTCAAATTGTTTAATTTATCTCCTTTTACAACTTAGAATTAGAAAACGCTTTTTTTAATAGAATCACTTCAGAAAATTAGAAAAGCACTTCTTGCCGAGGTTTTGCACATTAACGAACTTGCTTCGAAAAATTTATACCACAATTTTAGAATTTTATTTATTTGTAATTGTATATTCTGTGTAAATATGCATTTCTAATGTGTGAAAGTGAAATTAACAAAATGTTACTAAAAGAATGGTTTTTCTTTTAATTCTATGATGACTTATAGATTTATTTAAAAAACGTTTCACCTTCTACTTGACTTTTTATTAGTTTTTATATGGGGATATTATTTCTAATAAGTCCTAGAACTATTTTGTTACCTCCTAGTAAAAACGAAAAACCAAAAAAATACACTGTTTGAGTAAAATGTCTAAAGTAATCCTGGAACTGTTACTATGAAAATTATGTGAAAAACTGTGAAAAAAACGAAATAATCTAAGGGGTAGTTTTTAAGGGTCTAAAGATAATTTTTCATTGCAGGCATACATTTTAACTTCTGGAAGCCCATTTTAAATCATTAAAAAAAGGAAATATCGCAATTCTATAAAACAGCACATTATAAATTTTCAACCTCCTATAGAGGGCGCAGGAAAAAATTCTGCTAAGGTTACAGGATTTTCAGTTAAAATATGGATGGCATAGATTTTCTGTAATCATTACCGAGTTTTCTGCAGAGTTTACAAAATTTTCTGTTATTTTAGAAATTCACGGATATTTTCTGTAACATTTACAGCATTTTTTATTAGATTTTACATTGTAAAGATGTTAATGTAACAGGAAAGTTCAGTAAACGTTACAGTAATTATCCGTAGATTTATAAAATAACTG
>JAWWLR010000155.1:63814814-63826912 GCA_035041075.1 Acraspis erinacei | reverse complement strand
GGAGATTTGAGGAGAATTCGATTGACTTGACAAATGATTTCAAGTGAGTTCCAGTGAATTCAAGCGAATTCACGTGACTTCAAGTGAATTTACATAAATTCAAACGACTTCAGATATTTTAGCAGATTTCAAGAGAATTCAAGTGACTTTAAATGATTTCAAGTGACTTTAGGTAAATTCACATGAATTCAAATGACTTTAGATATTTCAGGAGAACTCAAGTGATTTCAAATGAATTCAAGTGGATCCAAGCCAATTCAAGTGACTTCAAGTGAATTCAAATCACTTCACGTGACTTCACGTGACTTCTAGTGAATTCACATGAATGTTGTCATCCCCTCGTTTTTCTGTTATTGTACACAATTTATAAAGATCGCTCGACAAACTGTTCAACCATTCTGCATTGATTATTTGCATGTAATTATTTTGATTTATGAATTATTTAATCTAATCTAATCTAATCTAATCTAATTATTTAATAATGAAACCATTTTTGCACACAAGCACTAATATAAGCTTTTACTTAAAACTAGCTTAAAGAGTTATTTTCCAAACAAAAGTTTTGTTTTATTTGTAAATAACGAGAAAAATAATATAATTACTTGACATTTTTGACAGATAAAATATTTTAAAAAGCTATAAAAATTTGGTTGCTTTCCTGTTTATAAATTTCAAATTCAGTTACATGACTAATTGGGAACAAGAACGTGTCAATTCGATCAATCTGTCAAAATAAATCGTGTAAATTTATACAGAAATGTCCCAAGGAAGGACAACAGCATAAGCAGGGATAATATAATGTCCCATATATTATTAGGGATCACGTGTTGTTTACACACCTAGCGGATCCCCTAATCTGGTTGGTAAATCTGACATGTTTTCCTTTCCCGCATCAGTTAACACGACTTGACACCTCCGAAGTAGTTGAACAAGAAAATAAATTGACACGACCAATGAAATTATTGCTATTTTTCTTCAGGCTTTCAAACATTTTATCTCCGAAGTAGTAAAGAATTTTAGCAAAAAATTCATCAGTTTTTTTTATGAGTGTCAAATGGAAAAAGTGTTATTAAAAGTCGATTCCACTTATGTGATTGATTCAGTTTAACATTAAATTTAGCTTCATTTCTCTTAGAAATTATGAATTTGATGTGAAATAAAGAAACTGTGTATGGAGTCAGTGTGGCTCAGACGGGGTTGTGATTGTCCTACATGTTCCAACACGGCAGCCACGCTGGCGCGGGTTCGAGTCCCAAAGTATGAAGCGAGGTTGGATGTATTTTCAGAAGCTTCAGAAGCTTTTGTTACGTTAGTGACGTCAATCCGATTAAAAGATTTCAAACCCGTCTCGACATGCGATTTATTATTAGATATGCCAATTTTATCCAGATTTCAAGTTTTCGGTTTAAGAACTGTGAATTTCAAGTTATAAATTAAAAAGCATAGAAGAAGCTTTAGAAAGAGCAGAATTTATGTGATCATTAGATGCAATTATACACGATCCGTACGAATCATTGTTATCCCTTTGTAGCATAGTTCGTGATAAACAACTATTGAATATTTTGCCTCATTTCCGTTGCGAAGGCAGACACGGAAGTCGCTCGAGTCGTTCGAAATTTCATTTGAAAACTTTACGGCAAGGGGCTACTGAAAAATCGATGCCGCAATCGTGCAAGCTATACCTATTCACTGGGCTTATTTCTCGACCAAGTGGCCTACGGTGTAGTTATTGAAATCATTTTTATCTTCAGAAAATTAACTTTTTATTTCCAATTATAAACTGGGGGTTCTTAAAAAATATTCATCATCTTTTTTATTTCGTTTAATTTAAAGGAAATTTTAAGATAAAGGAATAATTCTGATAATTTGCTTAATACTACAAGAACTATGTCTGATTTTGTAAACTTTGATTATTGTATGACTTTGAAATTCGCAGATTTTCAATTTATATGACCATTCACTTTGACAAGTAAGTTAGAATGACTTTTAAAGGGTTTCCTACTTTAACAGCAGTGACAAGCCCTTCAAAATATGGAAAGGACTCAAACTTTTCAATTTTAGATATTGAATTTGGAAGCCCTTTTTCCATTTAAAGTTTAGAACCACTCAATAATAGCTCTGCTTTTGAATCATCTTAATTTTAACGCGTGTTCCAAATTTATAGACTCTTTACACTTTAAAAATTTATAAATTAAAAATGTATTTCAAATTTGAATTTTAATTTTAATTTAAAATCATGCAAAAATATAATTCACAAACATGACTTCAACATTTTATTTTTTTACATTTTTTTCTATCATTTAAATATGTAAAAAGAATTCAATATTTTAATTTTTGAAATGATAAAATTCTAAGTCTATTAAGTTTTATACCAGCAATTTTACAAAAAAATTGTAATCGTTAAATTAATATTTTCTTATAGTATCAATTCATTTTCTTTTCGGGGTAGACGTGACACAACTCGTTTTAAAGAATTTAATTAACAATCATTTAAGGTTTGAAAGAATTATCCTTGTGCTGGCAAATTATATTTAAATTAAAAAATTTAGAAAACTGCAAATTTAGCACGTTTGAAATAAAAAATTTAAAAAAATAAAAATTTGTTAAATTTCAGGACTATTAAATTAAAAGTCTTCCTTATGGAAAACCTTCCAAACTGAAATCGCCCAATTAAAAATGCCTTAATTTTTTAGACTTTACCTGCTCTCAATTTTAGATTTTAAAATTGCAGTTCTAAACATAGTCAATTCTAAATGCATCTGTAAAATAAAATTGAAACCGTCTTGTCTTTATTTGCAGAAAAGCATTCATCTGAGGGAAGAGCTGTTTCTCCAGTATCGTCGGTATTATCGTCTGACTTGCCGATAAAAAGTCGATTTGAAAGAGTTCAAAACCTTCTGGAAGAGACATCAGATGAACCTAAACTGTTAGTACTCAAAACATCTAGTCGAATTCAAAGAGATCAGGACGTTCAACAAAAACAAATAGAACAACCATCAGAGAAATTCGTGGAGCAGTCTTCACCATCTAAAAAATGTACAATAATCTCAATAGACACATTTCCTGCCGGCCAATTCTCAAGATTTCGTACTATCAAAGAAGTTACAAAAGACCAATCAACATTAGCCTTAGTGGAAAACCCTTCATTAATGTTAGTAGAAAAACCTGCATCAAGCAGATTCCACAGAGTTCAGGACGTGATAGAAAATGCAATAGCAGAATGTACCGAAACCTCGTTCGTAAAATCTCCTGCAACTCAATTACAAAAGCAGGACCAAAAAGAAAATGTGATATACAAATGTTTAGATACATCGGACAAGTTTCCATCGAGGCGGCTCAAAAAGGTCCAGGACGTAATAGAAGATGTGATAGAGCAATGTAGTACTCCACCAAATGTACCAACGGCAACAACAACAGTAATAACTCGATCAGGAACCACCACCACGACGGCAATTCATCAACCACCAGAATTTCGAACCCCGACACTTCCGCCTCCTCACCTCGAAGAAGCCCAAAGCAGGCTGGGATCACCGGGGCCAATAAAGTTTAAAGACGATCTTGGGCAAAGGGAAAGTTCGTCAGTATCTTCAACGGAAGCTTGTATCTCTCGCCTGGAAGTACTTGCACCTTTCAGACGCTCTCCATCATTGTCAGAGCGTTTCTCAAATTCCTCAAGATCAGTTATCGTCTCTCCTGACAAATATCAAAGCCAGAATGATGGAATGCAACTCTTCAGGGACAGATCCGCTGCGGAAACAGAAGCTGCTCATGATTTGTTGGAATTATCTCGTTCTTTGCCTCCATTGCCCCAACCGGGTGTAGCAATTGGTCCCCAAAATGTCGTTGAAGCACCAGCAACTGATGTGCAAGAGATGAGAGTATATCAAGGTGAGACTCCTGTTTATCAAGTTAATGCAATTTTTGCGAGTGACTTAATGAATAGTGGGATTTATCACCAGCATCAAGGAGAAATAATTTATGACCCAACACATGCAAGGACGATTGTCCAGCAAGCACCTGGGGGTGTTTTCATACCATTATCTCCTTGTCAGGAAATTCTGTTTACGTATGCGGCACCATCTGTGTCGTCAATAATCACTGAGCAATCGATAGGACTTGTGCCGTCGTCAATGGTCGTAGATCAATTGACAGGCACTATGACGCCGTCGGCGATCGACGGGCAATCGATAGGAACTCCGCCTTCGTCAATGATTGGCGAGCAATCGATAGGATCTTCGACACCTTCGAGGTTCCGGCAATCAATAGGATCTGTGGCTTCGTCGATGGTAATGGAGCAAACGATAGGATCCGTAGCGCCCTCGAGTTACGAGGGACAATCGATAGGATGTTCCAGGTCAGCAATGATCACCGAACCATCGATAAGATCTGGTACTTCATCGATATCAGAATCTACAACTTCAAGGATTGTCGAGCAAACGATAGGATCTTTTGCGCCTGCGACGTTCGACGGACAATCGATAGGATCCTCGAGGTCTATGGTCGTCGGGCAATCAACAAAATCTAGGACGCCATCAACATCTGCATCCTCGATGATCATCGAGCAATCGGTAGGAACTGAAATGCCAGCGAGGATCGAAAGGCGATCAATTGTATCTTCGAGATCGTCGATGATCATTGAGCAATCAATAAGATCTGGAACACCATCAATATCAATGTCCGTCGAATCAACGATGCCCACCGAAAAATCAATAAGATCTATTACGACATCGACATCAGGGTCGTCGATGATCGCCGAGCAATCGATAGGAGTTTCTTCAAAATCTATTACGTCGTCGATGCTCGCCGAAAAATCGATAAGATCTGGGATACCATCAATATCAGGATCAACGATGATCGTCGAGCAACCGATAGGAGCTAGGAAGCCATCGGTAGCATCAGTCGCATCATTGATGCTTACTGATCAATTAATAAGTTCTGGGACGCCTCGTATATCATCTACAACGTCGATGATTGTTGAGCAATCGATAGGATCTGTTGTGTCATCGAGGATCGTCAGGCAATCAAAGGAATCTCCCGCATCGTCG
Organism: Acraspis erinacei; assembly: GCA_035041075.1. Lineage (NCBI taxonomy): Eukaryota > Metazoa > Arthropoda > Insecta > Hymenoptera > Cynipidae > Acraspis > Acraspis erinacei. The sequence continues at coordinate 63,821,867 of JAWWLR010000155.1, read as the reverse complement.
ATGATCACCGACCAATCGATAGGATCTGCGACACATTTAAGGATGGATGAGCAATCAATAGGATCTTTGACGCCACCGAGGTCGGGCGGACAATCGATAGGATCTGTAACTTCAAGGATTGTTCAGCAATCGACAGGACCTATAAGGTCAATAATCCTCGAGCCATCGATAGGGTCTATGACACCCTCGAGTATCACCGAGCACTCTATAGAACCTGTGTTGACGCCGATAATGGTCGATCAACCAATGGAATCAGTTACTCCTTTGACACCTCCAAATTCTGAGTGTAGTAGTGATATTGAAAATAATAATCCTAATTGGCAAGCTAATTTGAAGAGTAAGGAGATCCAGGCTATTACGGATCAAACGGAGACGAAGGCTGCTGCTTATACGTATGATACACTGCTTGTTGCTGATGGAAGGTCGAAAAATAAGAAGGGACCTTTGCAGCAAAAAGATACCCCTGAAGATGAACCGCTGGATACTATCGAAGTTCCTAAGGCTGGAAGATATGTTTGCTGCGAATGCGGTAAGATTTTATTTCATTTTATAATAATTCTATCAATTTATGTTCAATTGCATTAAGAAGTGATGAGGAATATTAAGGATTCTGATTATCCACCTAAAATAAAAATGATAAAATTTTAGCACTTTTAGGGATGCAAAATTAATGTTTACCCAGCTTCATTCATAACTTTCGAGTGGCAGTTCTTGTACTTTCTATTAAAATTCATAGGTTAGTCATGAAAGACATAATACCTCTAAAACAAGGAAACTTTTAGAACATTTTTCATTTCAGGCTGGGAGAAAAATTCCAATTTTTAGTATTGGGCTATACATCTTTATCACTCTAGAAATACATTTTATTCTTTCTAAAAGTCTTTTTGTAGATCTCCAACATCTGAAATATTTACATCTCCATAGGAACAAGAGAAAATGATCTAGAAAACGTTGCCTTTTAAACTAATCACATGAATTTCCAACAAATAGTGGAATTTTCAACAAGCGAAAATTAATTTTTAACAAAGTACAGTCAAACCTGGATTCCATGTTCCTCCATTTGATTTTTACGAGAATTGACGCCGCGCGGTGGGAATGGATAAGCGGAGCTGCGGGAAGATGTGCGGTGCTCACTCAAGCGTCACAAAACAGAGAGAGAAACAGGAAAGAGAAAAAAACAAGAGAGAGACAAAATAGTTCCAAAAGACTAAATATAATGCCAAGCTCAGTCCCAAAATTGACATTAAATCCAGGTGTGACTGTACTTGACTTTTCAACCAAAAAAGATTAATTTTCAACCGAATATTTAAACTAAAGAGGTGAATTTTCAACTGAGACACTGCTCCTCATGTACCACTGCGATTAGCCAATGCCGTTAAGACCTTTCCACAGCTGATGACAAATCAAAAGTGTGCACCGTGCTTGTTTTAACGAGAGTGGAAGATATGGAGAAAACTTCTGTCTTCTTCCCTGTTGAGGTCTAAGACTTCAAAGCACCCCTATGCATCGCGCCCACTCTTACTGTTCTCTTAGCATACGGAGGGGTATCGTAGTTTAAATAAATCCAATAGATGGTGCTCCGATCAGGCAGGCCTGTCTTGAAATTGAATATAAAGATGAGTATGTTGAAAATAGTTTCAATTGTATTCATACTTTTCTATTGCTTGTTTTGTTAATGTAATTAATTAATTGTAGAAACATTTTAATTGTTGCAAATATAAAATATTGATTGATAATATTATTTTATATATTATTACATATTATATCAATGTTGGAAATTTGCAAAAATGAATTGTTTATAAAATTAATTTATCACATTAGAAAAATGAACAGTATAAAAATATTAATACAATGCAAACTTTTTTCAAAATTCATAATATTATTATTATATTATATTCATAATAGCATTATATCCTTGGATATAATTGAAGATTTCGGAATGAACTTTCAGAAAAAATTAAAAAAAGGTTTTTAAACATAGCAAAAGATTTCCTAATTTTTCGAAAAAGAGTTTAGAAGATTTTGAAACAAAATGTTTTAATTTGGTAAATTTACAAAATAAAAACAAATGAAAAATTAAGTAATTCCATAAATATTTAGCAGAATAGAAAAGATTCAAAATTAATTGTAAACATTAAAAGATTTTTAGAAATGTAGATTTTTAAAGATTTTAAAACTAAACTTAAGGAGCTTTAAAATAATTTTCAAAGTTTTTAAGATTATAAAAAAATTATCTTAAAATTTCTGGGAAAATTTAGAAGATTATAAGTTAATTTTTAACAATTTGAAATGATATTTGAATATTTTTATGAAATCCTATAAAATAAAATAAATTCTTTAAAATCCTCTAGAATTTTTCTGAAACGTATGAAATATTCCGAATATCTTTTTTTTTTTAATATTAAGAATCGTATGAAACAAAATAATAATATAATCTCTTAGAGTAATCTATCTTTTTCTCATATTTCGAAATGGAAAAAATTTTCAACTTTGCACCTTTAAAGTAGAATTGCTCGAAAAAATGTAATCTTGAACGGGGAATATAAAAAATGTAGAAAATTTGTGTTCCAGACAATTGTCTACTACTTTCAATAAAATTGAATGGCTTAGAAATAGCCAATTTTTTAATTGCGAATTATATTTCTCGAAATGCAACCTTTTCCCTTTTAATCGAAAAATTGAAATAACTTGAATTAGTTAGTTAGTTACAAATTATTAATATTATTCAAATGCTTAAAAGAAAATTTTTTCTTTTTAATCATTTTGAAAGTGCGAAGTTTTCGAAAAAAAATTTCAAATAAAAATCTTAAATTTTTAATTTTTGGTTCTAAATGTCTTTATTGGTGGTATTTTTTAAAACGTTATTTTTTGGTTAAATATCTCAAACATGCGAAAATGTTCTTTATTTAAATATTTTAAATTTGCTAAAATGTTGGATTCTTAACGCTTTTGTTATTTATTCTTATCACTGACATAATACGATTTTATTGCATAATTATTTAGAAGCTTATTTGCTTGAGATAAAATTCTCTACAACTTTGCATCATTAAATTATATAAAATTAATTTTCAAAGCCTAAAATTTTAAAAAGTAATTTTAGAAGTAAAAACGAAAGAAATTTAAAATTTGCATTCAATGTCCTCAAAAAACCCAAATACTGTATTTTGTAAACACTTAGAAACGTCCGAATTTCGTTAAAAAAGAATAATTTAAACCTAAAAACATTTTATTCTGTCCTCAAAAACCATCTTGTATTTTGCCCGGAAAGTCTACAAAGAATATAAAATAGAATCTTTATGTAAAATTAATGCTAGCCAAATTTGTTGTAAAAATTTTTCAGAATAAATGATTATTTTGTAGTGAGACACAACTTGTCTATTATTTTAAAACTAATTTGGAATTTTTAAAATGATTATTATTCATTTGAAGAGACAGTAAATTAATGGTATACTCAGAGCAGATAAAGAAAATGGAATATCGGTGATACCTGCTGTACTGCTTTCACAAATTGCTATCAAATATTATGGTAGAAAATTAAATTGCAGTTTATTTAACAATAGCTGACATTTCGAATATTCAAGATATCTTTGAAAGTTAAGCAATTTTTCTTATAATTGGACGAGGGCGGTTTCTAAAAGAATTATCAAGGTTTTGGAGTTTTTAAACTGGTTATAACAAAATTTTAAAATTATTTCTATTACTTTTCTGTTACTCTCCACCATAGGATGAATTGCTACTTAACTTGGACTTGATTTCGACTCGCGAAATAAGCTTGTAGCATAAAGGAGGTAGTTGGGCGTACAATTTACAAAATTGAATAATATAAACAATAAAAGAGCCTCGGGAAGCACTGGAACTTCAATTGAACTAGATATTTTATTTGTACCTTAAACAAAAAACAAAAAAGGATGCGAAAGTAGCTATAGAAAGCGCGGTGTTGAAAGGCGGATTCGAAATATGGTCAGGAGTCGATAAAAAATAACATGTAAGGCAAGGAGTAGGTCTGATTATGAAATAAAAGAGCGAAAAAGCATCTAGGAGATCATGATTTTATATCTCCAAGATTGCTATAGGTTAGAGTGGAAGTAGGAATGAGAAGATTATTTTTCATAGCGTTCCACACCCAAGTTGACAGGGTTCCAAAACAAGTAAAAGACGCCTTCTGGGACACTTTAAATGACACCATAAGTATTTGCGATCATGGTGAAATAATAATTATTCAAGGACATATGAATGGGCGGATGGGAATCGAAAATCAGGATCCAGAAAGAGTGCTAGTCAAAGATACAAAAGTCATGAGAGGTGCTGAATGCAATAATGATCATTACCTTCTGGTATTCAACAGAAACGTGGGTCACTGATGGAGAAAAAAGAGAACCGAGAAAACGAAGGGAACGCGAATCAAAATTCAGATCCCACAGAAACCGTATGTGCGAATAGATTTTCAGAATAAAATAAACGAACGGATAGATAGGGAAAATTGGGAGACGCTTATAAGAAACAAAGATATAGTGCGCGCATGGAATAAGCTCCGAGATATCATTGTTAGACACGGTGTGCCCACTCCCATAGGAAAAGTGGCGAAAGAATAGTAGTAATTGCTACGTCCTCTAGGTGGCGATCCTGTAAATTCGAAATGAACTTGAGCAGACGATAGAAGTTTTATCCTCTGCTCACGTGTGCTCAAGTACGCTGTAGCTGCAAGAATCATTATTTTTTTGCGTGATGAACTTGGATGCACAATGGATTTTCATCGATAACACAAACTAAAAATTGAACAAAAACAAATCGATCATCGATCAAATGCAATCAAATTTTAAAGTCTGTTGGAATCTTTCTAGGATAGAACGAACAATCAAATGTTAAAGTCTGTTGGAATCGTTCTATGAAAGAACGATTCCCACAGACTTTAACATTTGATTGCATTTGATCGATGATCGATTCGATTTTGTTCAATTTTTGGTTTGTGTTATTGGCTATTATTATTCATGTATTTATTTCAGAAAGAGAACTGAACATAACCTAAAAATTAGGGTAAGAAGGGAGGGGCGTCGTTGCTGTAGACAATAGTTCTTGCTGCGTCCCCTAGGTGGCGCTGATCTTGCATTTTGCCATAATCTATAAGTACCCCCTCGAAATACATGGGAGGGGGCACACCGTGTCCTGGTTCGAAGAAGAGGTTTGGCATCAGGAAGAGTCATTTTTTGTGAATTATTTCTATTTGGAGAAGCAGAAGAAGAAGGAGGCACGCGAGTAGGAATTCCAGGAATAGATTCGCCATTAGGTAAACAATCAAACTGTAAACCTAAATCTGAAACAAGAAAGTTCATGTATTTGAATGTACAGTATTTCTGGAAGACACTGCGCGCTCAAATCATAGAATTCTAAAGTCCGATTCATTTGTTATAAAAAATAAAAATGAAATAATAGTAGTCTTTTACTTTTAAAAAATCCGCAAAATCATTATTAAACATATTGCGTTTCTTATAGAGTTATCAAAACTTATAGAAAAAAGAAGATATTTTAAAAAATAACCGAGGATGCAGGAAATTATTATTACGAAAGCGCCGCGTAATCCCCGAAAAATCTATCCAGCAATACACATTTTCCATTGTCAAGTTGGGCTATAGCGTCGGAAAAACTATTTCTTGTCTTCAAAATATAATGATCTTCGTCTTAACCGAATAATTTGTGGTGGGAAAAGTTTTAAAATGTCAAGTTCATTAAAAATCGTTGATGAATCCGAAAAACGTGAATTGTGTAAAAAATTGTAATGTTTGAAATCTTATAAATTTGTATAAAAGAATCCTTCTTCAACTGAAAAATGGTATATTTTAAACAATTTCTTTTGCAAAAGAAATACAAATATATTATGAAATTATAAGAATATTAAAATTATTATATTCAAAAATATAATTAAATATGATTGAGATAAAGAAGACCAAATTATAAACGGCTAGATCTCCTGTGATATTTACATTTTTTGCAGCAGTTTCCAAACAAAGGTCCATTTATCATTTTTTTTTAGATGCACATCAAAATTTATATATGCTATCTTCGGATCTTATCTGGAATGCCGAGCGGCGAGGAAAGTCACTATTGACTCTGCACGATAATGACGCGGTCGGTGATAAAGTTATACGTTTCTTCAATTAGTTATAATTTTTAATTAATTTCATGTTGAGTGTCCCGTAATAGATATACTTATGACGTTACGGTACATGCTTGGATAAACCAAATAAAATGTTTTTGATTAATAAATCTTAAAAATTTAAGACGTTTCGATTGCAAATCATTGAAATTATAAAAATATTCAGACTTACATTTTTGTATACTAAACCCTCACAGAATTGAAGAATCCTTAATTATATTTCTTTAAAATAGATTTAACTTAAAAAGTGTTTAAAACCTTATCACTTTGAATTTTAAACATTCAAAATTGAACAAGCTTTAGAATTTTTAATTGTCAATATCTTGAAAATGGACCAGTGTCCATTATATCATCGTCGTATTACGCTATAAAATTATATTATGTATTATATTTGAATAAAAGCTCTTCCTGAAGGTCGTTGTTCGCACACGTGCGTGAATTGATTTGCGATTAATGTTTATTTTTAAATATCTTTTTTGTCATATCTTTAGAGTCTACTAGTAGTGAGAGTTCGAATCAACGAAAAACTTTAAATAATATTTACATACTAGAAATTATATAAAATATTTTGACGATATGCAATCACATTACAAAAATAAATTATAAATAAATATTATTACATTTGGTAAACTTCTAATGGGAATTTTGACGTAGAATCATAATTTCACCAATTTAAAAGTTGATCTTGCTATTTTTTAGTTTGCTATGCATGATACGGAAGGGAACCTATGTGGATACTGTAATGATACGCTGTAGAGTTTCCTTTCCGTTCACTCGTTCCGCTAGGGTATCCATGAAGCAGATGTCTAGGTCACAGGTCAGAAAGAAAAAGATATAGGAACAACCAAATGGAAGGATTTCCCATGATCATGAAAGGGGTGATATGTCCGGAGGCAAATGAG
>JAWWLR010000155.1:63771585-63784193 GCA_035041075.1 Acraspis erinacei | reverse complement strand
CAATATAATTTCCAATTCCCTTGGCGTATGAAATCTGCCAAATAAGCATTCCCGACCTTAAACCGCGCTTTTAAAGTCTTGTAAAAATAGACAAAAACGATTCTTGCTTGTACTCCTTTATCAAGATTTTTTATTTCACATTGTTTTAGCCCTACTGGCTTCTACTGGCTTGACTAAAGGAATAAAATCACAGTCACCAGTTATCAAAACAGACCTTTTACACTATGCAAATATTTTCAAACGAGTTAGATTTTTTGCACACTAATAACAGCGCACGAGTGAGATCTGGAATTAATAAAAATGCTCGAGTCCCTCTTTCCGAAGAAAGTGGATTAATGCCGGTGTATGAGTTCATAATTGAAATCAAAATTTGATAAAATATTCGATTGCTTAAAAATATTGTACAAGAGAGTCTAATAAACAAATATGATGAAATGCCTAGGGCGACTTTCAAATGTTGGATCGAGACACAAATTACTGCTAAAAAAAAATATATATATATATAATATATATTTAACTATTATACAAAGTATGAATAAGATACGCGTAAGGACTAGGTTCTAAGATGGAGAAAATTATAATCGTGGCTGGGGTTGATCTTTAGGTGGCGCTCCAGTTGCAGGGGACGATGGTGCTTTACCTCCTGATTGTTGGTCCTTGGGGGGTTCCTTCGTTTTGTTCCATTCTTTCAAACCTTCTGGCAAAGTTGTGTCTTCTTCGAAAGACCCCGTGCCTTCGACAAATTGCTCGTACGTTGATTTCTCGGGGAAGGGTCTAGGGCCTAACAATTCTATCATGTCATCTCTGCTCAAAATTTCCTGTTTTAGTAAGCGCTCAGCCACCTGAATCAAAGAAATTACCATTCTACAATTTTCTATACAAGCTTACGTCAACTCCATGTCAACAGAACCTCTCTTGGCAGGATAGATCTAAAAAGATCACTCTGATTTTATATTAAACAGCACTTAAATCCTGGAAAAAAATCCCTGATAATTTCAGGTTTTTTCTAGGTATCTCAAGTTTTTCCCAGAAATAATTTTTCATAGTACGAAGCCATTCAAATATTTCGCATTTTTTAAAACGATAATTTACATTACAAGATATTTTTTAATATATTAGAACTATCGATTGATTGAATAATTATTTAAATAATCAATGGTTTGCAATATTAATTATATAACTAATTATAAACAATAATTAAATAATATTCAAAACATAATCATTTCCTGAATTTGTCCCTACAGTTCATGACTATGAATAATAATTTAAAAAAATTTTATTGTATCTTCTTACGCTTAAAATTTCTAGCTTCTAAAGTAAAAATATTGAATTTTCAACAAGGTATATTTTTTAAAAAAATAGTAGAATTGTCAACCAAAAAGATTAACTTTTTACCAAAAAAGATGATTTTGCAACAAAATATAATAACTCTGCGCCGAATAATTGAATTTTTAACTAAAAAAGATCAATTTTCAACCAAATAGAAAATTTTATCAAAGTGATCAATTTTCAACTAAAATTATGAGTCTTCAACTGGAAAAGTGGAATTTTAAACCAAAAAGATGTAGTTTTAACAAAGGAGTTTAAATTTCAACCAAGAAGTTTTATTTTCAAACAAAAAGATGAATTTTGAACTAAAATTATGAATGTTTAACACTTGAATTTACAACCAAACAGATGAATTGAAAAAAAGAAGATTATTTTCTTATCAAGAAAGACGATTTTTCAACAAAATACATTAATTTTCAACGAAAAAGTTGAAATAGTAAAACTTCAACCTAAAAGAATCAATTTTCAATGGAATATTTTGAAGTTTCAACTAAGATAATGAATCTTCAATTAGGATAGTTGTATTTTCAATCCATAAGATGAATTTACAACTAAAAAGATGAATCTTCAACTGGAATTGAAATCTGAATTTTAAACCAAATAGAATATTCAACTAGAAAAGTTACATTTTTAATTTTAAAAAAACAACAACAAATTTTCAACATAATAGTTAAGTTTCATATAGAAATGTGAAATTTTCAGCAAAACTCTATTCATTTTCAACTAAAGAAAAAACGAGATGAATTAAAAAAAAAGAAGATTAATTTTTATCGACAAAGGCAATTTTTGAACAAAATACATTAATTTTCAACGAAAAAGTTAAAATAGTTCAATTTTAAACTTAAAAAACCAATTTTAAATAGAATATATTGAATTTTTAACTAAAATTGTGAATCTTTAACTGAAATCGTTGAATTTTAAATCAACAAGATGAATTTTCAACTAAAAGGATGGATTATTTCATTAGAATAATAGCTCAATTTTAATTGAAAAAAAATTAATTATGAACTAAAAAACAAAACTAATTTACAAACAAAAAAGAACTAATTTTTTAAAATAGTTACATTTTAAAACTAAGTGATTAATTTTTAACTAAAAAGATGAATCTTCAACTAGAATAGCTTAATTTCAAACCAAAGCGATGAATTTTTAACTAAAATTATGAATCTTTATTTAGAATAATTGAATTTTCGACTATAGTTGAATTTTTAACTAATACGATGGAATATTCAACTTGAATAGTTACAAAAAAGAAAGAATTTTCAAAAAATACACGAATTTTCCACAAAACAAATTTTTAATTAAATTAATTATTTAAAATTTGTAATTAAAATAATTAATTTCAAACGAACAAAAACAAATTTTCAACAAAATATTTAAACGCAGATAAAGCTACTAGTACAAATGAAGAATCATTAATATGCAATTTTATATGCTAATTCAAAAAAAATTAAACACGCCCTCGAAAAAAATTGCGACATTTTTGCCGGTTTTTCCAGTTAAATGAATATTCCCTGACATTTTCGGGTGCTCCGGGTTTTCCAGGTAGGATATACACCCTGCATTATATTATTAATAATTATTTTTAATTCACTTTAATTCTTTTGAGTTCTTTGAATTCGCTGTATTCGTTTGAATCTTTTAACTTCCTTGAAATCTTCTGAATTCCCTAAATTCACACAATTTCCTGATTTCCTTTAAATTCTTTGTATTCTATTGATTTATTTTAACTTCTTTGAAATCTTCTGAAAATTTTCTGTTTCTTTTGAGTTGTTTGTATTATTTTGAATTCTTTCAACTTCCTTGAAATCTTTTAAATTACGATAAATTCCCTAAATTATTGTAAACCTTCTAAATTCCTTGGCTTTCCCTAAATTGTCTCAAATGTTCTAAGTTCAAGGAATTTCAAAAATCTTCCCCACCGAGGGAATCACGCCTACCCCGCAAGGGTTGTTTTTTAGTACTACGTCTAAAGGGGAATAAAATAAAAATTTTGCGAAATACTTTTTAACCGAATTCTAGTCAACATTTTAGTAAATTTACCAAATTTCTAGATATATTTAACATATTCTGAAAAATTTAACAGAATTTTGGTTATTTTAAAAGAATAATTATAGTTCGCTAAACAAAATCCTGTTAAATGTAACAGTTTCCTTGTGGATTTAACAGAATTATAGAACATTCAATATAGCTGTAGTTAATTGAATATAATTTTAGTGAATTGAATGGGTATCTAGTCAATTCACATATTTAGCAAAATTGTATTAAATTTAAAAGAATTCTTCTAATTTTAGCAGAATGGCAAAAAAATCACCAAATTTCTATGGCATTTAAGATATTTCTAGTAAATTATACAGAAATTTGCTTAATTAAAAGAATAATTCTAGTTAACTTAGCAAAATGCTAAGCAATGTAACGGAATTCTTACGATTTTAACAGAATTATAGAAAATCCAATATATTTGTAGTTTATTCAACGTATTTCTAGTGAATTTAACGCAATTTTAATTAATTAAAAAATTTAACAGAATTCTATCACATTTAAAAGAATTCTTGGCATTTTAGCCAATTTCTAGTAAATTCCTCAAAATTTTACTGAATTTCAAAGAATTCTAAAAAAAGGTCAAAAAATTTATATGGCATTAAAAATATTTATCGTGAATTGGACAGAACTTTGGTTAATTAAAGAGAATAATTCTAGTTAACGTAACAAAATTTCGATAGATATAATAGTATTCTTGTGATTTTATCAAAAATATAGAAAATTCAATATAATTTTACTTAATTAACCATAATGATAGTGAATTTAATGGAAATATAGTTAATTAAATAATTTAACAAATTATATTAAATACTAAAGAATCTTTATGATTTTAGTAGAAGTATAATAAATTGAACAAAATTTTAGTGAATATGATATAATTCTAGTGAGTTTAATAGTATTTCTTTTGTAATACGAGAATACCAAATGTAAATAAAAAATGTTTGATCCAAACAAATGATCCTGTTTCAGGAAAATCAAAATTGAAGATAGCAATATCATAGTATATCAGAATTTTTTGCTAAAACCTCGAAAAAACACGAAATTTTTTTTTTTTTTTGCATTGAATGATCATTTTCAAGAAATATCAATGCTAAAAAGTTGAAAGAAATTACGTTAAATTTTACCGAGTTGAAACTTAAAATAAAATTTAATTTCAACTATAAACAACAACAAAATTATTATATAAGAAAATGAGATTTCGAAAAAATGATTTACCACATTGTGCATATTATTTTTTTTAGATTTTTTAAATAAAAATATTGATTGTCTATTTCTATACTGTCACGCTCCAATTTTACTGTACTAGACAGAATTCTAGTGGCTAATATTATGGAAGTTTTATTCGCGTTACTTTAAATCATTAAAAGAAGAGTAAATGCAAAATGTGCTCAAAGAAATATGCTAGGGGGGAGCCCTAGTGGTCAGAGGGGTTAATGACCCCTCTATAAATTGACCAGGGAGGAGAAAGTATTGATTTACCCGCCTCTGAAATCGAATGATTAAATTCATCAGACCGTCGGAACTCGAAATCTTTCAATTCTGTCTTGCTATTTTTTAAGGTTTGAAATTTATCTGAACTCTTTGTGAAATAATTGGAATCTTTCTGAAATCAGTTCATATTTGAAATATTTTTGACATACTTGTTCATGTTTGTAAAATTATTTAAATATTTTGGAAATCATTGAAATCTTTTAATTTTATCTGAAAACTGCGCAAAATTTGCAATTTTTGTTCAATCTTTGAAATCTTTCTGAAATAATCGAAGACTGTAAAATAATAAAAGTACTTTTGAAATCTTTTAAATCTATGGGAAATCTTTGCAAATTATTTGAAATCTTTGTGAAATATATTTGTGGAATAATTAGGAAAACATTGAAATCTTTGTTCGGTCTTTGAAATCTATCTGAAATCTTCGTGAAATATTTGTTATCATTTTGAAATATATGCTAAATCTTTGAAATCTTTGTTCAATCTTTGAAATATTTGTGAAATCTTTGTATTAGTACTATCAAATTAGCTGTAAAATAGTAAATATTAAGAAATACCTTAGCTACGTCACTTTTGTGTTCCTGTAAAAGCTGGGTAGTCCGCTTATGCGCATCTTCGATCATTAATCGCACTTCTACATCTATTAACTGTGCAGTGTGTTCAGAATAAGGCTTGTCCACTACCATTTGTCCTGGCTCAGGCATTTCAAAACTGACATTTCCAACCTTCTCATTCATTCCGTAATGAACTACTTGAGAGTAGGCACTCTTAGTTATCTGCAACAAAAACCATATATTTATGGTTGATTCCGAACACATCTATTCAGACTATTAAATTTTCCAGAAAGGAAAAGAAACAATCCAAAAAATCGTACATTTTTAACAATTGTTAATATTTCAACACATCACTTGTGTTCGAACGCGTAACCGTTCTAAATTGAAAACTCTAAAACTGAAAATAATTGCACTTTCCCAAACATTCTACGTCACAATTTGGGTGTTTCCAAATTCTCCTACTTCCATTTTCCTCGGCCAATAAACAATAAGCATCCCTTCATCCCTTCTTCAATTTTGTACTTCTCCTACGCTAAGCCTACTCTGTCTGTATCTTCACAAATCACTTACGGACTTCATTCCGCAACCGAAACAGAGTTACTCGTGTACACGGTCTTGCACTACATCTCATCTGAGATCCACGAATAATTATTACCAGTTTGAAAATGTATATACAATCTTTTTTTGTAGTGTTACATTCTTTTTTATTAAATAAACAAAATTATATACAGTTTATGAGTTTTCAATTTAGAACGGTTACGCGTTCGAACATTGGTCCTTCGAGAGCCGAATGGTATAGAATCAGTGAATCAATTTGAACTTTCCGGTTATTGTGCACTTTCATGTAACTGTCGGACGTGGTTACTTAACTTCAGTGACTTATGCTAATAATTATTTGGGACTTGAGTAATCACATCGCACTAGTGATTACTTTGGACTTGGACTTGTACTTGTACTTGATGAGTTGGTAGCTGTAATCTGACAAGCTCTAGTGAAATTGTGAATACAGAAAGTGTTCAGTGAGTGTTATATCTAATTCGTGATTGTTGTTCAAGACCACAATTTAGAACTTTGAAGTTGAATTGGAACCTTTGTACTCAATTTGGACTCATTTGGACTTGAAATTTTTGTCCTTATTTGACTATCTTACGTAAAACATTTTAAGTTTGAATTTGAACTTTGCACCTCAAACTTGAATTTAATTTTTTTTAAACTTTGAAGATTTGAACTTTGAACTCGTATGAACAGTTAAGTAAAGTGTACTGAAAGGTGGAATAAACTGTGCCTGTGGACCTCAAATTTTGGATTTATCGATTGCACCGAGAACTTCAAGAAATAACGGTCGGTCTCCAATCTTGTTCCTTGCTTTCCCCAGTATTTTCCTACAAATTTACGCGCCAAAATGTCGAAAACATTGGCAGAGTTGAAAGCCGAACGCGCATTAATAAAGACTATTGGGACGATTTAGATAAGACTAATTCGAATATCGGTGTACTTCGTTTGAAATTACAGAAGTTAGATGAACAATATAATGCGTATAATATTGTACAAACGGCAATCGATTTAGATCCTTCTTTATTGAAGACCAGGATAAAAGAGCAGACGAAGAGCAAAAACATGCCGATTTTGAAGATAGACTGTTCGAATTACTCGAAGAAGATATAGCAGTCATATCGATAGCAAAACTATTCCGTTAACAGCTGCTCTCAATAACATTGCATCAACTTCAACGTCAAGTCGTTATGTACCCTCTCCAATAACAATTAATCAGGATTCTGGCTGTAGTTTACAGAAAATTCCATTGACGACATTTGATGGCTCATTCGAAAAATGGATCCAATTTCGCGATTCTTATAGATTGATAGTCCATGATAGGGAAACAATTGCGAACATTGATAATTTCACTATTTAAGTCAGGCCCTTAAAGGAGATGCAGCGCGCGTAATTCAGTCATTAGGTATATCCGATGCAAATTATCACATTGCGTGGAAAAGTCTGACGGACCGATACGAGGACTCTGACGTTCTCATTCATCATCACACAAAGTCACTTTGCGAACATCATATAATTCCGAAAGAATCGTTTGCAGAACTTCGACAATTCATTGGCGACATCAATAGTAATGTACGAGCATTAAAGACACTAGGACAACCCACTGACTCATGGGATACCTTGTTATTATATCTCATGAGTAAAAAATTAGATTCAAACATGAAACGCGATTGGGAAAAACATCAAGCTACGCTAGGAAGTCACGCAGAAATGACGGATTTTTTAAGGTTGTTAGAAACGCATTGCAAATTTCTATAACGAACTAATCCCGAAAAACAAACGATTCCCGCAAGCTCTCAAAATAAATCGATTTTAGCACCTAAATTCAAGAAACCGGATAGCTACCTTTCTTCGCACGATGCTACCGAGAAATGAACGTGTGTCATGTGCACAAAATCTCACGCTCTTTATGAATGCCCAGAATTAAAAAAACTCCTTGTTTGTAAACGATTGAATTTAGTTAGGAAATTTCATTTATGTTTTAACTGTCTTTCCCCTGGACATGGAAATCGGTACTGTCGTGCGGGTCCTTGCAAGAAGTGCTCAAACAAGCATCACACTTTGGTACACATTGAACGCACTTCTCTAAGTAAAATACCTCATTCTTCTGGAAACTCCCTCCCGATAGAGAATTCAGAACAAAATGAATAAGTACCATGCGAAAATGTCAATTGACATGCTTCAAATCTCGTGGGATCGTCGCAGAACACTGATGATGATGATGAGGAACCGTGCGTCATTTTATCTACCGCAATCGTTCATATTCATTATTGGGATGGCAATTTACACCAATGTAGGGCATTATTGGACACGGGATCGCAACCTCATTTGATGACAGAGCATTTGCGCCGCAAACTTGACCTGCCAGTTGCCGATGTTGACATGACAGTTTCAGGGGTTGAACAGACTGGCGTCAAATTAACGAAACGTACCCGTACTGTGATCAAATCAAAGCATAGTGGATTTCAAGCTTCTTTATGGTTTTTAGTTACCCTCGCATAACAAATTAGGTAACAATCGATCCACAGGACTTACGGGGAATTGTTATTCCAGCTGGCATTCAACTAGCAGATCCTGTAGTTAAGAATCCTCGAATGACCTTCTCCTCGGGGCTGGCTTGTTTTGCGATTTATTAAACACGGAACCACAAAGGATTCTCCGCCCACACGGTCCTTCACTACAAAGGACTTCGTTGGGATGGATTCTGACCGGCAATATGCCACCATTTTACAATTAAAAGGGCAATAGCATAAACTGTCATCTCATCACCAACCAGCAGTTTCACAATCAAGTTGAGCGACTTTTCAAAATGGAACAGGCTGTTGACAGTAGTTGCCCGCGGACTATGGACCCAGACAATCTTTGTGAGCAACATTTTGTCCCAACTACTAAACGCGCACCTGACGGGCGATTCTTGGTTCATATTCTTTTTACGGACAGGGTCAATGAACCAAGCAACTCTTTCGAAGCTGCCAAAAAGCGGCTTCATTCAGTAGGATGAAAATTGAACAGGCATCCCCACCTCAAGGATGGCTACTATGCATTCATGGACGAGTATGAATCTTCAGGCGACATGAAGGAGGTTTCACCAGGAAATATGCACTCTGGTGGTGTATCATATTATTTTCCTCATCATGCCGTTATCAAACCGCACAGAACAACTACGTAGTTGCGTGTAGTTTTCGATGGATCGCAGAAAACAAAGTCAGGATTGTCACTGAACGATGTACAGCACGTTGTACCCACAGTTCAGGACAATCTCTTCTCTATTGCACTGCGATTTCGAAAACATAAATATGTACTTTCAGCGGGCATTGCCAAGATGTACCGACGTATCTACGTCGACGAGCAGCAACGCAAGCTGCAGATGATTATATGGCGAACTGACAGCTCTCAGCCTATTAAAATATTTGAGCTGTATACAGTGACTTATGTTACGGCAGCAGCACCATTCTTGGCAACTCGCTGCCTACGACAGCTTGGAGAAGATTCCAGAGAACAGTATCCAACTGCAAGCATAGTTCTCATTCGAGATTTTTATGTGGATGACCTCCTCACGGGCGCGGACACTCTCGAGGAAGCTTGAATTGTCAAGAAGTAAGTCACGTCCATTTTTGAACCAGCTGGCTTTTTTCTTCCAAAATGGGCATCGAACGACTAATAAGTGTTCTTGACAGACGACCAGCCGACTGAAGGTCGAATGATTCAGGGAGATAAGAATCCCAAAACGTTAGAATAGCTTTGGAAGTCGACTACTGACGAACTGCGATATTCATTGAATTTTCCTAAGCAATAAAATGTGACAAAAAGGACAATTCTATCACTCGTCACACAAATTTTCGATCCCTTTGGTATTGTGCGTCCTGCCATTGTACGAGCAAGGATTTTCCTCCAAGAACTTTGGAAACTCAAGTTACATTGGGATGAACATTTTCTGGATATTCTCAACCAAACTAGTGTTCCACGACTCATTTCATGTAACAATCCAGTTACCGTAGAATTGCACAAGTTTTGGGATGCTTCTTATAAGGCTTACGGAGCATCTATCTATGTACGTTCGGTGGATGATCAAGGAAATGTCACAGTCAATCTTATATCTGCTAAATCGAGAGTGGATCCATTAAAAAAGATTTCTTTGCCTCGTTTAGAACTTTGTAAAGCTCTCTTGATGGCTGCATACTTTCACAAGGTTAGTAAGTCACTGGATATGAAATTCGATCATTCATTTTTCTGGTGTCATTCGACGATAACCCTCGCATGGATTACGGGTCCCTCTTACAAGTGGGAAACCCACGTTGCCAACTGGTTTAGGAAGATTCAAGAACTGACGAAAGATGTGGTGGCATGGACCAACATGTGGAGTGAAGAAAAATCTTACTTCGAGTCAAGTTACTGTCACAAAATGTGATTCGGGTAATTTTGAACTTTTTTCGTCATTCATGAAATTGTGTAGGGTACTTTCGTGGTGTTTTAGAATCTCAAACCGTTTAGCTAGGCTTACAACGGATCTCAAGAAAGTCTATCTCACACCTATTGAAATAAAATCAATAAAAAATAGGTTGCTAAAAATGGTACAAAGAGAATCCTTTCGCACTGAGATTCAGGCTCTTGATTAAAGAAGAGAAATCTCCAACTCTCGAAAACTCAAATCTCTTCAACCATTCCTCGACAACTCACAATTGCTCAGGGTGGGCTGCAGACTACGGTACGCCCCAATTTCCTACGATCAGAAGCATCAGATTATTTTACCTGCTGATCATGTATTAACACGCTTAATTATTATGGACGAACACAGCCAGTTAATGCACGCAGGCTGTCAAAGCGTAATGTCATCATTACGAACTCGTTACTGGCCACTCTCATGTAAAAACGCAGTCAAGAAAGTCCTTCAAAACGTGTATTGCTGCTTAGTTGACTATGCAGGACCGTATCTCGTTAAGGGTAGAACTCGAAGTAAAACGATCACGAAGGCATATCTATGCATATTCGTATGTTTCGCGACTAAGACGGTCCATTTGAAATTGGCAACGGGTTTATCAACATCGGGACTCTTGACCTGTTTTCAGAGATTTCTATCTCGACGATGTCTTCCACAAGATATATACTCGGACATCGGAACCAACTTTGTCGGCGCAAAAAATGAATTGAGTAAACTCGCAAGACTGTTGCTTACTTCAGAACATAAGGAACTTGTGAAAATTTTGCATGTCGACAACGAATACACTGGCATTTCATTCCGTCCCATGCTCAACATTCCGGCTGATTATGGGAGAGTGCCGTAAAATAACTTTCTCACCCTTATCGGTTGATCTCAATGACCTCGAACCTCTCACTCCTGGACATTTCCTTATTGGAGGCTCATTGGTCGCACTGCCGCAACTAGATTTACTTCATCTTCCCGTATCACGTTTAGATCATTACCAGCATATACAAAAGATGGTCCAGCATTTTTGGCAGCGCTGGCAAAAGGAATATTTGCACCAGCTGGAGCAGCGGTACAAATGGCCACACACGAATCATGATCCCGTTAAATCAGGATCGTTGATCCTGCTAAAGGAAGATAATCTTTCCCCTCTTAGGTGGCGTCTAGGACGAGTCACAAAATTACATCCAGGCAACGACAACGTTACACGAGTGGTCTCGGTTAGAGTTGGAAAATCAACTTTACAGTGAACAGTGGCGAAATTGTGTGTTCTTCCAATGGACACGTCAAGAACGAGTGATTAACGTCATCACTGAATTATGATACTCTGTATTTCTCTCTTAACGGAACTTTCTTATGAGCTTATCAATTTTGAATAATTTCCTGTCTGTATCCAATTCAATGTATAATTTTAAATGTATTTTATCCCGTTTGCATCTAAGATAATAAGTTTAATTTCCATTTAAACCTGAATTGTTTAGAAAGGAGACCTTTCAAGGTGAGCGGAATGTTTGAGAGTATGTTTTTAAAATAAAGGTCATGTAGTATTAATCTTTATGAATAATGCTACATCATAAACAGTTTATATTTATATTCTTGGGAAAGTCCAGAATCCTAGGTTGTAATTGTGCTTTTTAATGACCGTCAGGTTCATATCTTTAGAAATTGTCACACCGTAACCTTGAATTTGTTCTCTTAAATTTAGTATCGACTGGACAGACGTCTTTCGTTTATTTAGGGAAAATTTTATGCTTTGTACTCAGATTAAACTCATTTTTGTTGTCGCACCTATTGGAATCTTAGAAGCTTAAGGACTTTGCCTGAAAACTCAACTTCTTCCCAACTAGTTCCAAGATTATAGTTACAGATGGTTAAAATAGCTAGAATACAGCAGTTATATCAATCTAAATTTGTCAATATTTATGATTAATAAAATCTCTAACTTTGTTCGTCGCACGTTCTAGCACCTTAGGGACTAAGTTCTTTCTCCCAGATTGCATTTACTACTTAAGCTGTTTAAGACTCATCGCCCAACTCATTGCTGACCCTACCATAAAAAATTTTACCGCCGCACCGGGTTTACAATTTTACCTAAATTTTCTCTGAAGATGATTGCACTTTCACAAATATTCTGCGTCACAATTTGGGTGTGTCCAAATTCTCCTACTTCCACTTTCCTCAGCCAATAAACAATAAGCATCCCTTCATCCCTTCTTCAA
>JAWWLR010000155.1:63734229-63746750 GCA_035041075.1 Acraspis erinacei | reverse complement strand
ATATTTTCTCGAAAAGTTGTTTGCATTCCTATGACGTAATATTAAAATACTCAATTCAAACTTCCCGCTTTTCGGGTCTCCTTTTTCTTGATTAGCCAACCACTCTCGCGGACGTGACCGTAGAGCCCCTACAGGGACCGTGGTGGGAGGTGAAGCAACTGCGCACGGGGAAATAATTAAATAGTAATTAAAAAATAAAAACTATTTTTCCAATACACTTATATAGGAAAAATTAGTTTTTATGAAGATATTAGCAAAATAGGGAAAAAATGGATCGAATCCCATGCGTTTGATCTCTTGTTTTGCCCCTCAGCAGTCAACGAAGTGAAGTTAGTTGGTGTTTCAAGTGAAAATGTCTAATTAGGACAGCACATTCTTAAATGTTTCGTTTCAAATTCAAAAAGAGGAATGAAAAACAAGAAAACTTCCAAATCATTTTTTTTTAATTTAAAGTTTTATATTTATTTTCTAAGAACTTCATAGTTAAGATTGAATCTATAGTCAATTAAATTTAGTTTATTTCATTTTCAAATTGTCATAAAATAAAAAGAATGTTATTTTTCTGTAATTAGGATGAAAACGCAAATATAAATTAGAAAATTACATTAAGTTAGAATAAGTTGGTTGGCTTAATTGATTTAACTATTTTTGAATTAATTACATTAATTTTAAATATTATAATTGTCTGGTATTAATGAAAGACTAATGTAAAATAAATTTTTATTGTAAAATTCTTACAGTGTGAGGGTGAACATTATAATTTGAAAAAAAATCCAGGCTATTTCCCGGTTTTCATCAAGCGTTTATATGAACAATAATTCAATACAAATTACTTTATCACATAAATTTTGAAAATAAAGCATTTTAGAACTCTTAGGCAAAATATATTATGTATACATTATTGTAAAAGTGATATCAGACTTTACTCTAGCTCGAAAAGCTCTCAAACCAGGTAAAATAAGGTGATTTTTCACGAAAATAGGGAAATAGTAAATTGGTTTTTTGTCAAATTATTGTAGGTGCCATGTTCCTAAAATTTCGAGTCGGAATATATTGAATTTTCGACAGAAATGTTTTAGAAAAAATGTGACTTAGGTCCGAAAAGATGAATTACTTTCAACAAAAATGTTAATTTTCAACCAAGGAAGATGAACTTTTAACCATGCATTCTGGATTAAAAATATAATAGGAGACTTTTCAAATAAAAAGAATTAACTGTTGACCATAATAGATCAATTTTCAACAACAAAATTACTTCTCTATCAAAAGAGATGAATTCTGAACCCAAAAATAAATATATAAAAATAATAATAAAATATATATAATAATAAATAAAATGAATATTATCTTTCAATAAAAAAAATAACTTAAAAAAATATATTTGAATTTTCAAACTACATCTTCTCTAATCTATAAAATTGTCCAATTTGTAAACCAAAAAGACGAATCTTTGATAAGACAGTTAAATTTTCAATCGAAAAAGATAAATTTTCTATTAGAAAAGAGGTATATTCAATAAAACTTGACTTCAATAAAACGTGACTTTTTTATACTTTTTAATGAAAAAGAATTAAGTTTCAATCATAAAAGATAAATTTTCAACCAAAAAGGATTACTTGTCTACCAAACTATGAATTTTCAATCCAAAAGATTAGATTTGATACTTAAAAATTTTTTTAACAAAATAGTTAAATTTACAAACAAAAAATATGACATTCTAAGAAAATAGTTGAATTCACAACAAAATGGAATTCTTCGCCAAATAGTAGAATTTTTAACCACGAGATGAATTCTAAACTCAAAACATAATAGTAAACTATGATAGTGATTCAGGATCTAAAATATAGATTTTGGATTTTCGGTAGAAAATCATACTTCAATCTATGCTCTATAAATGATAGTTTAATGGATAAAAGGAATATTCATTTTTGAACGAAAAATTAACTTTAAATCGTAAATATAAAATGATCTTAGACATTTTAGCAGATAATGTCGGCAACACTAAGCACAATTCCTAAGCAAAATTTAAAAACAAATTTGGAAAATTCCCGGCTTTCAAATAAATTCTTCGCAGCTTAGTTTAATTTCCAAAAAATACGTATTCTCAGGGACAAAAACTAGCAGCACATAACATTCTTTCTTAAAAATTACTAATTTAATTACAACAGGCATCTACAGAATTTCATAAATTTTTTATTGAAATATAAGTTTAAATTTCCATGAGTTCATCCGCGTCCGTTAACATTTCGTGAGAATGATCTCCACCACTTGGAACTGTAAACTTGGCACCAACCAAACAATTTTTCAAAATTGTTCCTTCTTCAATTACACAGCCATTGCATATAATGCTATTAGTAATCGCACATCTGCAAAATAAAATACAGCAAATATATAAAAATATAAAATAATAAAAATTTAGGATCACACTAATAATTCAAGTGATGATTTGAATCCCTTACTTTTGTTTAATCGTCACGTTATCCATTAATATACTATTAGCAATTCTAGTTTTTGTTTCCACAGTAGCTTTCGCTCCAATGTTGCTTTGTTTTAAAGAAGTTCTTTCGTCAATAAAAGCATTATTATCAATTCGGCATTCCTGAACTTGTGTACTTTTTACAGTAGCGTTTGGTGATACATAGTTGCTTTCAATCTTGCACAATTTGTCAATCTATAAAATGTTCATTTATTATTACTTGTCCTATATAAAAGAAGTGGCATCACGATATATCTCGAAAATCTCGCAATCATTGTTGGTGAAAACCCTTTTGGCTTTGCATTAACTAGAGTTGTTTTATATCTTATATTTGAAATTTGGAACAATTTTAGGTTATGCTAACACTTTACAGCGGAAATGGGTATTTTAAGCAAAAAAATATTATATTTGAAAGGTTCATAATTTTGGAACAATTTTGGGTTACGTTAGCATTTTGCACAAAACATTGGTATTTTAAAACAAAGAACATTATAATTTGACCTAGATTCAAGATTTTGAAAAAAATTTGGATTATGATTGTGTTTTAAGCAAAAAATTGATATTTTATAACAAAAATCATTATAATTTCAACAATATTTACAATCTTTTAACAACGTTGTATTACGTTAGCGTTTTTAGACGGAAATCGGTATTTCAAATACCTAAAATTTGATTAAAATGACGATTCTCAAATATTCACAATTGTAGGTTATGTCAGCGTTTTAAACCAAAAATTAGTATTTAGAAAAAAAACATAATAATTTGAACAAGATATGGATTATTTTAACAATTTTTGATTATGTTCTCGTTTTTCATTGGAAACAATATAAAAAATATTTCAACAAAAATTCAAAAATTTGAACAATTTTAGGTTATGTTAGCGCTAAGTAAAAACTTGGTATTTTAGGAATTTTAAAAGAAAAATAATTTTAGTGCTTCACGCAAAAAATAGGCATTTTAAAACAAAAATCAATAACGTTTAAATCATATACTTGCAATTTTTAACAGATTTAGTTGTATTACAGTTTTTGTTACATAAAAATTTATTAGATGATTTTATGGGGTTCATAATTTTCTAACAATTTTATTATTTGAATCAGATTTAGAATCTTCTACGAAATCTGAATTATTTTAGTGTTTTTTGTCAGAAATGGGTATTTTTAATATAAAACATATTTAAGAAGATTCAGGACTTTTAACAAATTTCGATAATTTTCACGTTTTACATCAAAAATAGTAATTTTTAAACAAAAACATTATATTTTAAAGATTCCTAATTATAGGGTGCGTTCGATTTTTACTCCATAAAACTGATATTTTAAAACAAAAATCATTATAGTTCGAACAAGATTTGCAATTTTTGAAAAGTTTCTATTCATACTAACGTTTTTCACAAGAAATCGTTTATTAAACAAAAAATCATTATAATTTAAACAATATTTAGTATCTTTTAATATTTAGGTATTATTTTACTGTTTTTCGTCAAAGATTTTTATTTTCAAAACAAAAAAATATATTTTAAGAAGATTCCGAACTTTTAACAATTTTAGATTATGTTAAAGTTTTACACCAAAAATCGTTGTTTTTAAACATTAGATTTTAAAGCTTCATTATTTTTCAATAATTTTGGGCCACGTTTGCTTTCACACCAAAATCTGAAATTTTTAAACAAAAAACTTTATAGATTTTGCAAGCTTTGGAATTTTCCACAGTTTCTGATTGTATTAATGTTTTCCACAAGAAATCGTTTATTGAAAACAAAAACCATTATAATTTCAATAATATTCGGAATCTTTGAATATTATCGTATTGTGTTAGTGTTTCTCCTCGAAAATTGGTATTATCAATTAAAAAAAGTATTTTTCAAAGAATATTTAGAATTTTCAATAATTTTCTTGTTATATTATGTTAAGTTAGTGTTTTCAAGTCTAAAATTGATATGTTTAATAAAAGATAATTAGATTGGAAAGAATATTTACAATATTTAAAAAAATTTGTTAACAACAGATTGTTTTATATATTGTAAACAAAATGATATATTTCAAATCAGAACTGAAGACATCAATTTCCTTCAAATATTATCAATACTGTCCTTGCTTTTCAATTGCTTTTAATAACAGATACTACGAGTTACAAAAATGTTGTATTAATATTATTTATATTTTTTTATTTAAAAATTGCATAAGGATATTAATTCTAGAAATTGTGAACTCACCGTTGCATTTGCTAAACTATACATTTGAATTGTATTTGCCCTTAAACCACATTGTTCGCTTATTTTGTAAGCGTAACATCTTATAATATCTCCGTGATAGGGATCGTCTAAATTCGAATTGCAGTCGTTGAAAGAAGACATTTCCCTGACAAGACCTTCGAGAGGATCTTCAGTGCAAAAACGGTGTATGTCTTCCTTTATGTCGAGCTTCACAACGGAATTATTTTTATCTTCCACTACAGGTTTCGGAGGCTTCGTTAATTGCTTAGAAATAACGTAAGGCAACAAGTCTCCTTTTATGGAGCTAAAACTTCTGAAAAGACAAGTAATTTAATTACTATTCAGGGTGACCGTTTCAATCAAGGAAAATAAGTCCCAGTTCGCAAAAACTTTTCACGGTCATTAAGATTACAAAATTCGAACTCGTAAAACTGAAAATTTTTCCATTTGAAGTAATAAAAATTGAAATGCAACTCAAAGAATTTAAAGTGGAACTCTTATATTTTAAACTTTTAAAACTGAAGCTTAAAACAATTTTGATTCTGAAATTTATCATTCAAACGCTCAATACATACAAGAGACGCTTTTAAAACTTTCCAATTCAATTTTTTTTATAATTAAATGCCATTAAGCTACAAATTCAAAATATTTAACTTTTATTAATTGAACATTTAAAATATTTCTGGTTATAAATTATAAACTTACCCTATTATTTTCAATCCTCTCAAACTCACATTGATACAAATGTTAAAAATAAAACATGTTCCTCTTCCAATTCAGTACAAAATTTGAAAATAAAAAGTTCTCAAGTTTCATCTGAATGTGTGTGTTAAAATAAAAATTCACTTCAGAAAAAATATTGAAAATAAAAATTAAAAAACTCCAACTTCAACTTAATAAAAATGCAAAAAGGAAAAAATTGCATCTTCCAAATAGGGGAAAAAAAAGAATAAAAGTCATTTTTTTCTTCTAATTCTGAAAAACCATTGATTATCCAAACGTCCTTCCTTTGAAATCAATAAAAATGTTTAAAAGAAGATTTAGAAAAAAATGAAAAAGGAAATTTCCGCCTTTATAACTAAATTAAAATCTTATAAATGAAAAAATATCCCTCTTCCCATTCAGAAAAAATGGAAAATCAAAATATCCTCCCTTTTAACTCAACAAAAGTGCTTTAAAACAAAAATTAGCGTGTTTAATTCAATAAAATATTGAAAACAAAAAGCTCTCACCTTCAAAACAATAAAAATGCGAAAAACAAAAAATTGCATCTTCCAATTAATCTGCCAATTTATATAAAATATGCCCGCTTCCAACTCAATAAAAATGTAAAAGATGAACAAGTTCCTCTTCGAATCGGGAAGAAAATTAAAAACCAAAACTTCTTCTCATTCTTTTAAAATAAGAATTTTGAAATTCAAAAAAATTGAACACTTTTATTTACAAATTACATTTTTTGTAAATAAAAAACATTGAAATTATAACTTTCAAAGTTTAAATTTAGCATTCTGAAATTTTCACAATTCAAGCTTTTTTATTACAAACAATTCAGTTTTCAATGGTTTACTTTTGAATATTTCATCTACAATATTTCTCATTTTAAATTAATTATAAAATATTGCTAAATATTAAAAAATGTGTTCTTTTTTTGTAATTAAAAGGTCTCATATTGCATGGGTTAAATTAAATATTTTAGACTGAAGAGATACTTGAAAATGATTGAAAAAATGAATAAAATTGTTTAATTATGATTCTATAATTTAGAAATAATTTAAAAAATGAAAATAGTTTATAAAGTTTCAATTTGACGCTTCAATTTGTTTAACTTGTTCACTTTTCAACGTTAAAATCTATAAATTGCTGAATTTTGAAAAGATACAGAACCACCTTGTTAAATAAATTATTGCTCAATTTTTAATACTTGAACTACAGTTTTAAAAATAATTAACTAATTAATGTTTTCAGATGATCAACTTGAAACGGCTTTCATCCAAAAAATGTTATTTAAACTTTTTAATTTTTGATTTTAAGTCCTCGAACTGCATTCTTAAATTTATTAAACTAAAAATGTACGCTTAAAATTAAAAAGCTGAATTGGAAAAGTTTGTTAAGTGAAAGATTTAAGAATCACTCATTGTAAACTGATTGATTTAATAATTGACAAACTTGACAATTGAACTTATGTAACATTAAAAAAAGTTGAAATCGGACTTATTTTAAATTGCTTTATATCATGCGATACAAAATTTATGATATTTCAAATAACTGGATAGACTTTTCTTCTAAACGTTGCAAAAATTCCCAGTGCAATATAAATTTACTGTCATTTTCCTATTTTTTGTTAAATGGCCACCCTGCTATTATATATTATCCTAAAATGTAAATCTAACTAAGTTTTCTGTATTTAAATTACGATTAATAAATAACACATTAAGCAATAACCAAAACTTACTTGTTAAAAGCTAAGAAGTTCAAAACCCACTTATTAATAATATAAAGGTGAGCATCCAACAATTTCGAATGGATATTGAAATCCGTGTGTTTCCTGGCAAGTTTTGAAGATAAGAACACATTTTCCTCAAAATCGGAGGCTGATGCAAAAAATACCAGACGATTCGTTGTATTTTCAATACCGATAAGATCGATTTCTGGCTTCTGTTTACTTTTGGGTCCAGCAATTATACAATCCTCAGTAATTTTCGGAACAGGAAGCATTAAAGCTGCAATACTAGCATTGTTTTTTCTATACAAATCCAAAAGCGGGGTGATGTCAACATTTGCGATCAAATCACAAGAAATTACTAAACAGTCTTTCTTTATTTTCTCTTGTAGAATTCTCATGGAATCTGCCGTTCCTAAATCATCTTCGGAGACTCCGATAAAATCCAATTTGATTTTGAGGTTAAGTTTTTCTAATGTGTTTATTATTTCACTTTTCGCTGATTCCGAGACAACAACAAAAGTTGATGAAAACCCAGCATGTTCTAAAAGCCGAAGAGGATACCAAATCATTGGAAAATTGCCGATTGGTAGTAAACATTTCGGCTTTCCAGCTGTCACTTCCATCATTCGAGATCCTTTTCCAGCAGCGAGCACCACTGCTTCGAAATCTGTCATTTCTACCATTTTCCCGATATTTGGAATAGATTCTTAAATATTTCTCAATACTTTACAATTCCGTACAGTTAAAAATTAAAATAAGATTCCTCGATTTCAGAGCATGACAACAAAACTAACCTAACAATTTTCTGCATGCAGAGAGCAGAGATAGGCGCATGCATTTAAAATTTCGCGCATGGGAAATTGACGAGAGAAGAAGCGTAAAAGAACGAAGCTTACCGAACCCAATGGTGTTGACCAAACATAACCTTCAATTAGAAAAGCATGTTTTTCGGAGTTGTTTCATCACTTTTCACTTTTTCCCCTTTAGAACTTTAGAAAGAAGTTGTTCATTATCTGTGAGAATACCGGTGAGAACTTAATCCTAGATACTATATTTCTTAGACGAGTATTCATTGAAAAAATGCTTTGTTTATAAAACCGGCTGATTGGTAATTTGAGAATGTCAGTGTCAAAAGTGTCAAGTATACATATTTTCAAGTTCGTTTCTAGGTATTCTGGCAGAAAAAACATTCTTAACGGCTTAGGTTCGAACAGATCGTCTTCAATTATGTCTTTAAAAATTAAAATTGGTACTCACAGTGGCGTATTTCATTGCGATGAAGTTTTGGCCTGCTACATGCTGAAAAAGTTGCCGCAATATAAAGACGCTTCAATTGTAAGGTAGGATTTCCAATTATACAAATTATTTTGCATTTTTGTGTAATGCAGATTTTTGAATTTTATGCTTACTGTTTTATTTCATTTCCTTCACGGAAAATTTAGAATTGGCATAGATAAAATAATTTTATAGGTTAACAGGATGTTTTATGGACATTTTTAAGATTTCTCAGCAACATTTTAATGTTTTTTCTTTCGATAATGATAATAAAAGCTGGGATAAGAAAGATAGTCGTTTTTTTTCTAAATTTAAATAAGTACAATTTTTATGTTCCTTGAAATCAGAGTATGAATAAAAGTGTGATAAAAGTATGAACAATATTTTTATTAAGTGATGAACTTAGATATCTCAACTTCTGATGATTTTTTTTATAAATATCAATTTTAGACGATTTTTTTTCCATACAGGTCACTTCAAAATATACTCCAATTAAAATATAAAATTAACATTATATTAGAATTTTTCTTATTTTATCCTATCTGTTTTCTAAAATAATAAAAATAAAAGCAAGAGGATAATATTTTTAATAATTGATAAAACGGATATCTTAACTTCTCATGATTTTTTATTAACATTGTCAATTTTAGACAAAAAACATAATGTAACACCAGATTGTTTTATGCTTAATTTGACTGTTTCAAATAAACTATTTCCGGTGGAAAATATAGACATCACCAAAAATGGTTCTAAAATGGTAAATCTTCCTTGATCAGAGAAGGTATTAGATTTGTGTAAAAGGGACGACTGAAAAATCCCGAAAAATAAAATTCCCGACACTGTAAAATTCCCGAATTGTAAAATTTCCTAATAATAAAATTCCCGAAAAATAAAAATATCGAATTGGAAAATTCGCGAATAATAAAATTACAATTTTATTATAAGTATTTTTTAATTATTACAAATAGAATAAGGAAATTTTATTTATAATTATTTTTAATGTTTTAAATTTCGAAAATTATGTTTTGAATTTAAAATAAAAATAATGTTAAATAAAATAATTTTGGGTGACGATTTTTTTATTGTGCATAGTATTTAAAAAAATACAAAAAGCGTTCGCCAAAATCGAATTTTAAATTATATATATTTTTTTGAAAATCGTTATAAGGTATGATGCAAACAGTGGGTGATTTTTTTTTGGTTCGACGGGCAAATTTGTTCAAATTTAGAAGGTGAAAAAAAATCCAATTTTGACGTTTAAAAAATTAGAATTTAGCTTGCAGCTATTAAGTTAAATTTGACCAAATTTGCCTCTTGAACACAAAAAATCAACATCTGTTTGCATCGTACTTTATAGCGACTTTCATAAAAATAGATGTAAATTTTAAATTTGATTTTTGCGAACGCTTTTTGTATTTTGTTAAATACTACGCTCATTAAAAAGTGCGGTAATTTTATTATTCGGGAATTTTCCAATTCTGTAATATTATAAACTGTCGTGAGTTATAGTATTTGGGAAGTTTCCAATTCATGAATTTTATAATTCGGGAATTTTATTATTCGAGAATTTTATTATTTGGGAATTTTCCAATGCGGTATTTTTATTTTTCTGCAATTTTCTTTTCGGGAATTTTCCAATTCGAAAATTTTACAGTGGCGGGAATTTTATTATTCGTGATTTTTCAGTTTTATTTTCAGTTTTATTAGTATTATTATAATTTATGAATAATGCTAAAATGTTAACGCTTTTTCTGAAATTTCTGGCATTTTGTCCAATTTTCAATAGGAGTGAAGTAATAATGAATTCAAATCAACAAAAATAATTGTTTAAACAATTTATTGTAATTTTTACTAATTGTAATATAGTTGTAATAGCAGTTGTAATAGCAGTTGTAATAGTTGACTTGAATTCATTATTACTTAAATTCAATTTAAAATTGAAACAAAAAGCCAGAAATTTCAGAGAAAATCGCATCCTTCTACCATTATTCAAATATAATATTATAAAGAATAATAATAAGTTGTTTAAACATTTAATTTTCTTGACTCCAATTAATTACGTAACTTATTTTAATTTAAAAATTGAATAAAACTGCAAACTGTTTTAAACTGCAATTTTGTAACATTTTTCTAGGAGAATATTATGAACAATAATAATTAATGGTTTAAACAAGCACTCTTGCTAAGATTGATAAACTTTCACTTCCCTCTAATTGAAAATTGGAAAGAAATTGGAAAAATGTTGAAAAAATTGCGTATTTCTGATTTCATTTTATGAGAAAATGTCTAAAAACAATAATAAATTGTTTAAACATTTTATGTAAAAATCTAATGACCGATGTAAACGCCTGTAAAAAAAATCCAAAAACAAAATTTGGACCACAACGAACAAACAAAAAATGCTCCAATTTTAATCTGAAAATTAATTATTTATTTATTTAATTAATTAATTAGTTAATCAATTAATTAATTATCAGTATGAAATGGTCTTCTATTTGCCGCAAAAAATTTGCATTTAAAAAGCCGCAAAAAACGTCATAAGTACCGCCAAAAAATCGCGAAGCCCATTTTTTCACTTATGGGGGTTTTTTGGGACCCTATAAAACAGACTTATGGTGTTGATATTTCAAAAGTTATATTTTATTCGTATTCTATAGATAATTGGGAAGGGAAACCTTGAGTTTCAACTCGATTGAAATAATATTTAGGATTCTGAATAACATTGACAAAAACGTATTTTTTTCTTATGGGAAATACATGTTACACTTCATGGGGTTTGCGGCACCACTAAATATCATTTTTTTTCAAAACAAAAAAAAATGCATTTATTTTTGTGTACATTCTAACAAATTTCTGGGATTTTCCCATATAATTTCGAGAAAAAAATTGTTGGAATACCCTAATGGGGAATCAATAAAATTTTCTTTTCCTTATTTGGACACAATAAAAAGGTTTCATACATGACGTGGTAGCATACAAAAAAATCTGTAAATATACCGAAATCTAGAATCATTTATGTGATTTTTAAATATTGATAATGTCGAAATGTATTGAAAGTTTATTTTTCAATCGACATAAGACATTGTAAATTAAATTTTTTTATTATGAAACATACGAAAATCCGGGTTTATAGCTACAAGGTTTATTGTGTAATAAAGGAAGGGAAATTGGAATGATTTGATCTTTAAATGGTGATAATGCCGAAATTTATGGATTTTTATTTTCTAAATGAAATAAAAAATTCAGAATTTCATTTTGCAATATCAAGATTTAATGGCACTATTTTATTATAATAGAAAAAAAACATTTAGATTTTAAATAATTATTTTAAATTGGGAAATAATTCTGTTCTTAAAATTTTGCTATCACACCATAATTTCAAAACTTGTTTAAATTTTTAAAGAGATAAAAAATTTAATTCAGGAAAAAACTAAAGAAAAATTTTAATAATTTTGAAATATTTTGAGATTACATTTTTTTAAATTTTTGCA
This sequence comes from Acraspis erinacei, assembly GCA_035041075.1. NCBI lineage: Eukaryota > Metazoa > Arthropoda > Insecta > Hymenoptera > Cynipidae > Acraspis > Acraspis erinacei. Next base: position 63,734,850 of record JAWWLR010000155.1, on the reverse strand, counting down.
AAAATTTAAATTGTTCAGGTTGAATTAAAGCAATTCTTTTAAATTTTCAGGATTAAGAAATTTTTTAGGTGATCTCAATTTTGCAGGCCGCCAAAGGAACTAAAAATAGTAGATTGTGTATCAAGGGCGCAAAGAAGGCTATTTTGACGAGTGTGAACTTGCCGCGCGAGCGAAGCGAGGGTGGAAGTCACACGACACAAAATAGCCGTACGCCCTTCATACACACTATACTTTTTGTCCTTCCCTCCTTGAAAAAATTTCAAAATTTCAAAATTTTGAAAATTTTCAAAAATTTTATAGATTTTCAAAATTCTAAAAAATTGGAAACTTATAAAAATTTTGGAAAACTTGAAAAATTTCAAAAATTTGAGAAAATTCCAAAAATTCTAAAAAAATCTTAAATTTTGAAAATTTCTAAAAAAATTTAAATTTTGAAAATTTTGATAAATTTCTCAAAAAAATTAAATTTTTAAAGTTTTGAAAAATTTGCTAAATTAAAAAAAAAAATTTAATTTTGAGAATTTTGAAAAATTTGATAAATTTACAAAATTTCTAAAAATTTTCCAAAATTTGATCAATTTCCATAACAATAAGTTCTTCTTAGATACAATTTTTCAGTGA